>VZQC01003773.1:0-34374 GCA_009823505.1 Rhizomys pruinosus | reverse complement strand
GTGTGTGTTAGGTATTTTAGCATGTGTGTGTGCATGTAACCAACACTGTGTGCATATAGAGGCCAGAGTTTCACATACATTTTTTGTCCCACATACATTTTGCCTCAATGTCATTTCTCGAGACAGTGCCCTTTCACTAAACCTGGAGCATGCCCATTCATCGAGGCTGGCCGGCCAGCGACCTATAGGGAGTCACCTGTCCATCCCCTCACCCCATCCTAGGATTGTGCTGAGCACTTCCACACTTGACTTCTGTGTAGGTGCTGAGGCTCCAAATTCACATCCTCATGCTTGTGCAGTGAGCACTTTGCCTTCTGAGCCATCTCCTCAGCCCCCTCACATAGTGTTTTTCAAGCTATGGGCTACAAACCAGTTAGTGGGATGTGGAACCAATTTGGTGGTTAGCGCTATAACTCAAAAAAAAAAAAAAAAAAAAAAAGAGGACCAGGGTCTCATTAGCCCAGAACGGCCCAACCTGTGTTGTACCAAAGAGTGGACTTTGAACTCCTGATCTTTCCTCCTCTAAATAATCGTTTAAATGTAGGCTGAGGAGGACATAAAAGAAGACCCAAAATAAGAAAAAAAAAATATAGAGTATACATACCCACAGTTAAATGTTGTTTCCTACACTTTTGTATGTGAACTTGGCCATGGCATAATTTGTATTCCTGACTCAGGCTTATGCCAAAAGCACGTGAGAAACCCTTTACCAGTAGCTTAGACTTATGGTCCTGCGGGAGATGAATCCAAGGTTATCACTGGCTACCTGGGCATCCATGGACTCTTACAGAAGTCCCTCTGGGATTGGTGCAGAGATTAAATAAATGTGTGCAAGGAAGACTATATATATTGCATAGTGACAGTCAGTGAGCCACCAAATTCATGACTGCTTTCCCCTTCAGGATAATGTACCATTAGGACCTCTCTGCTCAAAACCTCCCATGCATCCTTACCACTTACCGAAGCATTCATGTCTTATCCTACATCTCAAGGCCCCTCACTGTGACTCTGAATGACCTCTACAGCCTGTTGTTCTCCCATACGGAAGGTGTGATTTTCCTTTCATCTCCCTACTGTCCCTTGTCCCTTCCTCCACCTAAGCTTCTTCATGCACCTTCATGTCTCAAGTATTATTGTCACGCACAGTTGTGCATGGATTGATGGTTCTGTTTTGTCATTGAGTGACTATCCCAGAGTGCTCTTACACAAACCTAGATACTGACATTTGAACTAACTGGGAATATAAAATGCTAGTGTTTTTATTTATAGTTTTGATTGGGGTGGTCTATATTTTTCTGAAATACACAGCATCTGCAGTTTAACACTGTCTTTTACATGTGGTACATTAAAGGAATTAAAGCCTTAACTTTTTACTCCCAAATAGTAGCAGTCTTAGTCCTGTCACTATAGCGTTTAAAGAGCAAAATGTTTATTGGTAAAAATTATTTAGCAGGTACTCAACTCTGCGGTGTGGACAGTGCTTAGGAGCAGTTTCACCCCAGGACCACCTCTCCCTTCGGATCAGATCTACATAACAAAAGGGAAAGCAGCTTTTAGTAAACCACTCAAAAGAACAAAAAGATGTTCCTTAGTCTGTTTTCCAAGGCAATGGAGCCTCTTTACCCTTTCATTTGAGAGGCAAAGCCCACCTTTAGGGAACTTTTTCTGACCCCGCTGTTCTACTCTAGAGTTCTCGTCTACTTGGGTTGAAGTTTTTTCCTTATCAACCTCTAAACCTATCCTCCCCGTGGGTCACTTATGTTCAGTCAGCTCCCAAGTATTCAATAGTGAGTCACAAAAATATTGCAACTATACTTTAAACCCCCCCTTCAAAACCCCCCCCCCAGCTTTGGTGTCTGTGATGACTGGTAATTCTGCACTTCACTTTGTGACTGAGTGGCATATGAAGAAACCAGACAATCCCGGACACTGTGAGGCCAGTCACCTATTCGTAAATGTCTAATCATGAATAACACACCCATAGCAATGTAACAAACAGCCTTGGAGACTGCTGTTCTTCATCCCCTTCCAAAGTCTCTTATACAAACCCCTCTGCTAATTCATCGTTAGAGTCCAATGGCTTTCTTTCCTTTTTAACTGGTACTTGAAAGTGATTAACCTTGTACATGTTTATTTTTATTTTTTTTTTTTTGTTGGAATTAGTGGAGGCTTTTTTTTTTTTTACGTACTTTTTGAGAGAGGTTCATGTGCAGGTTTCTTGAACTTCACAAGATCCACTGCCTCAACTACACCAGTGCTGGGATATTAAAAAAGGCTTGTGACCACCATCCCGGCCACGGGGAGATTTTTTAATATTCACAATAAATATTAGGCATGGGGTCTTGAGTATTTTACTTTCTTTTTAAATTTTTATCTTTATTTTTTATACTTTTTTTTTTTTCTTTTCTTATTTCTTTTTTTAATTAGTTTTTATTGATGCTTTGTGCATTTCATACATTTTTTCCAATTCAGTTCAAGGTTAGCTATTTGCCTGCGCCCCCACAAACCCCACCCCATCACCAGATCAGCATTCTGCATACAAATGTCATGCGATCATTTCTCTAAGTTTTTCCTTTTTTTTTATATTTTAGCTTAAGTGATAAGCCATGAGTACAAGCATCCTTCATGGCAAAACCTATCTGCAGGCTGTTGTGCCCAAACACCTACAGCCCCACCTCCATGGGGTGGGTGAGGGTGACAGGTTGTTGTTCAATCAGTTGGATCAAAGGAGTGTCCAGACTACATTGCTGTAAGTTTCTTTTTTTTTTTTTTTTATTTTTTTTTTTTAGTTTTTTTATTTTTTAATTTTATTTATTCGTATGTGTATGAATGTACTGTCTGCATGCAAGTCTGGCACCCTGCGTGCAATCGCGCGGAGGTCAGAAGAGAGTCGTCGGATCTCCCCTGGAACTGGAGTTTCCTGGAATTTGAGTTTCAGACGGTCTCGGCCGCCCATGTGGGTGCTGGGGATCGAACCGGGTCCTCTGCAAGAGCGGTCGGCGCTCTTCAACCGCTAGGCCCATCTCTCCAGCCCCACATTGATGTAGTTTCACATTCACCCAATGCAACGCTTACATTCTACCACGCCCCCTCCATCGCAGGTTGTTCCTAGGCTTAGAAAAGGGCACAGTGGATGAGAGGTAAAACAGCCCCATCTCTGGAGATTTGACTGGGACTCTGGTCAATTCTGGCTGTTTCTTTCATGGGCTGACAGTTTTTGTCCAGGAATAACCCTTTCAGATACTACTAATGAAGCAACAAGCAATTAGATAATATAGGTATTTAAGCAGCACGAATAGTTATTGGTAGGTTACTTTAGCATAGACACCTGTTTGGATATGTTAATCCATGAAATTACAATTTTCCCCCTGTTAAATAGTGACTGGGTCTTACTGTGTGGCTTAAACATCTCCTAACCGTAGAGGAATGTAAGCTTGTGGCATCAGCCTGGTTTATTTCTCCAAGGGGAGAGCCAATGGCCAATTAGATTTGGGATATACAGGCACATGGCTGCCAATCTGGACAGTATTCACAGTCAGATGAGTTGTTACTGGTGCTGACGTGGAGTCTTGCTTGACTACAGGGGACCCATATTTGCCTTTAGTGGTGTGTGTGATAGGGTGTGTTAGAAAGAGGAATAGATCTCAGCTGATGAATCGGGCTGAGGAGATCCTCGTAGTAAAGTGCTCGGGAAACAATGGAGCTTCTTCCAGAACCCACATAAAACAGCCAGGCATTGTGGTGATTGTAATCCCAGCACAGGGATTGGGGGGAGTGGAAACAGCAGGACCCTTGGGGCTCCCTGGCCAGCTAGTCTAGTAGAATCAGTGAGTCCCAGGCCAGTGAGAGACCCACTCTCAAAAACCAAGGTATATGATCCCTGCTTTAGTTAGCTTTCTGCTGTGATAAAATACTGTGACTGAAAAGCAACTTGGGAAAGGAAAGAGTTTTTTTTTTAACTAGTTGTTATTATTACAAATATTTTTTCTCATTACTTCTTTATTTTTTCATTTTTACCCTAAGCAGTGTATAATTTATGATACAAGCATCCTCATGGTAAAACCAATTTGCAAAGCAGTTTGTAAGCATGTGCCCAAACCCACAGCCAAGGGTCCCACCATCCAGCTGGAGGGGCTGTTTGTACAATCAAGTGATCAAATAAGTGTCCGACTTATTGCTTTATAGTTTCACCATTTACCCTAATCGCAGCCCCCTTACATACTGCCATGCCCCCCTCTCTCCACAGGGTATTGTTCCCTAGGTTAGAAAAGGGCACAGTGCAAGTTGGACGAGAAGCAAAAAGACTACTTTCTGTTGTTTGGACTCCGGGTTAATTCTGGCTGTTTCACCTTTCATGGGCTGACACATCTGTCAGGATAACAGCTTTCAATCTACTAATTGAACAGCACACGAGCATTAGATATATAGGTATTTAAACAGTAATAATTGTTATGGTAGGGTTACGTTTGGATATAACACGGATGTTTGGATGGTAGTTAAATCCATGAATTACCAGCAGTGGCAGCCATATGCCTGTATATCCTAAATCTAATTGGCTATTAGCTCTCTCCTTGGAGGAATAACCCACAGCTGATGCCACAAGCTTACATCCTCTAGTGGTTAGGAGATGTTATAAGCCACAGTAAGACCCTGTCATATTTTATGGAAAGAATTTTTACCTCAATTTAAATGTCCAAAGCACTGATCTTCACTGAGGGAGGTCAGGCAGGAGTCTGGAGGCAGGAACTGAGGCCAACACCACAGAGCTTATTGGCTTGCTCCTCTGGCCTGTGCTCAGGTTGCTTTCCTGTACAACCCAAGACCACCCACCTGGGCATGGCGGTTGGGCTGGGCCCTCCCACATCACTCGACAATCAAAAGAGCCTCACAGATATGGCTGTAGAGTAGTATGATAGAGGAAATTCCCCAGCTGAAGTTCCCCCTTCCCAGATGTGTCAAGTTGACAACTCCAGCTATTCAAAACAGCACCTGAGGAATGAATCCCACCTCCCCATGAACATGTATGCACACACACACACACACTCACACACACACTCACACACACACACAGAGAAATACATGATGCTTAGGAGGGGAACTTGTCTCTGTCTAGTTCATTGAGTGTAATGGCTGCCACATAGTGGCATGCAGGTCTTAGAGGGAAGGGAAGCAAGACTGTGGTTTGGGTGGAGACATGGAGGTGAGAGGCACTTTGGAGGTTGGAGCTAACAAGGCTCCTGCATAGGTAACCACAGAAGGACTGGTCATATGACCACAAGTGTTGGGAGGAGACACTGTGGTGAGCCAGATCTGGTCAGAGGAAAGCAAGTCTCATTTTCTGTCCTGGTGTTAGCACAAGCACCCATATCATACAGTGTGGATTTGAAGGGCGAATTCAGAATGCCAGGCTTAGGTGTGGCCAGGCTGCAGAGAGGGAATCTCTACTTTCCCTTCCCCAAATACTTTTCAGACAGCTCTTTGGGAATAGGGTCGGGGTGGGTGAGGAGTAGCTCACCTATCCTATCAAGTCATTTTCACCTGAGGAAGCCTCTGATAGAAGGTGAATGCAGTTATTCCTGCTTACTCTTGGTTTCACTTTCCATAATCTTAACTATCCCCAGTTAACTATGCTCCAAAAATATTAAATGGAACATTCCAGAAATAAACATTCATGAGCATTAAGCTTATTACAGTTTATCACTTTAATTGTTCTATTTTATGTTTCTGGAGTTTGGGGACAGGGTTTTGCTATGTAGCCTAGGCTGGCCTGGGACTCACTGGAAATCCTCCTGCCTCAGCCTCTCAAGTGCTGGAATTATAGGCATGTGGCATTACCCAGTTTGTCCTATTCTATTTTTTTTTTTTTTTGGTCTTTTTGAGACAGGGTCTCCCTGTAGCCTCAGCTGTCCTGAAACTCACTCTGTAGACCAGGCTGGCCTTGAACTCACAGAGATCTACCTGCCTCTGCCTCCCAAGTGCTAGGATTAAAGGCGTGCGCCACCACGCCCGGCCCCTGTCCTATTCTATTAATAGTGTTAATCTTCTACTGGGTGTGAATTATACATTAGAATTATACATTATTATAAATACCAATGTATAGACAAAACATAGTATATACAGGGCTTGGTACTATCCATGGGTTCAGGCATCCACTGGGGATCTTAGAATATATCACCTGTGGGAAGGAGGATGACTGTGCCTCTAAATGATGACGAGAAGGAAAAATTATAGAAGCACAGGCCTTTGAGCTGGATGGTATCTTTGAGATGACTGATGGATGGCTCTGTTACAGAAGGCAAAAGCAAACTACAAGGTGGTTAAACACACTAGGCCAAGGTCTCAAGACCAATTAGTGGCAGAGTTTAGAACGCTGATCTTTGGCTTCTAGGTGTCCAGATCATAGAGACGAAAACCAAAGAGCCAGAAGACCCTCTACTACCACTCCAGTGTATCCAGGAGAAGGCACATGACCAAGCCTGGCCAATCACAGCTCTTCATGCCCATATTTGTAAATGTTAATATTAAACAAGAAAGGGGTAGGTTTTATGCCTAGGTAGAACTGGGATGCACTGCAGTCTCGCCTCTTCTGTGATGGTGATTTGGCCTGGGAGAGCAAGAGGCATCCTTCTCAGTGCATTTAGGAGCCTGCCTGAGCAAGAAGACAGCACAGAGAAAAGCCAGCCAGATCAGAATGAAGAAGAAGGGAAGGAAGGCAGGGAGAAGAGAAGAGAAGGAGGGAGAAGTAGACTGAGCAAGAGAGATTAAGAGATTGAGACACGCAATGCCAGAGCAAGTAAACATCTGGAATAAATAATCTGAGTAACTGGATCCAGCTATGCCTGGAGCCAGATGCACTGCATACAAGCCTCTGCAGTTTATGGACGCCAGTATCTTTTTTACTTTTTCTGTTTAAGCAAGTTCAAGTTCCTATATACTTAAACAATAAAGATGCTGCTTACAATAAGCATTTAAATTATCCCACTTGATTTTCTCTTCTACCCTGTGAGATAAGATTATTATGGTCACTGCTTTATGAATGTGAAAAGCAAGGTTCAGGGATTTTTAGTGATTGGCCTGAAGCAGAAATTTATGAAAACAGGCTGTTACACTTTTTCCCACCCTGAGGTCAGCTGTTAACTTTGTTTTGGAGACAGGATCTTGCTATGTAGCCCAGGATGGACTCAAACTCATTATGTGACCCAAGTTGGCCTCAAACTTGTTCCTGCTTTAGCCTCCCTAAGATTACAAGAATGTGCAACACACACTTGTCTACCGTGCTACTCTTTATAACTTCCCCTCCCCAGTTTTTTGTCTTTTTGAGACAGGGTCTCCCTACCCAGCTGGCCTGGCACTCACTATGTAGACCAGGGAGGGAAGCCTCCTTCTCACAGAAATCCACCTGCTTCTGGGATTAAAGGTGGGGTGCTACCAGAAGCAGCTCCTTTCTTTCCTTTTCAAAATCTACTAGCATTGCTGTTCGACATGTAACCTGTGGCCCAGCAGTAGGGCCATCTCCTGGGACTTGGATAGGAATGTACAATCTGAGACCTCGCTTCAAAACCACTTAACCTGGCTCTGCATGAGAACAAGAACCCTGTGTGATGTGACTGCATTCTGTACTCTAAGGAGCACTGTGCCAAGAGCGGGATGGCTTTACGGTAGAAGGGGCTCAGGGTGTGGATGGATGAGAGTCAGAGGCTGGAGGGCTTGAGACACAGCCCTATGCTTTCCTAGCTCAGCTAGGGCCTGGCTCACCCCTTTACTGACTGTTCTCTTGACCTGATGTATTAACACATCATTAGCTGCTGAGATAATGCTAAACAGATAATCCACTGAGTAATTACTCTGGCCCCAAGAAGAGAAGATCTGGATCTCTTAGTCTGAGCTGGAAGCTCACTGACAGGGAGAGGCAGGCTGGACTCCAGCTCTGTGTGGGCAGACCTCGTGCCAGCAGCCCAGGCCGCGGCCTCCTCGCTACCCCGCAGGCCTCAGCGGGGAAGCCCGAACGTGAGCGAGGCTCCTTCTGAGGTCAGCATGTGTGGTGTGGCCGGAAGCTTGTGGTCAGCATGTGGCAACTTAAATAATAGGCTCCATCAGTGTGGGAAAGCCACAGCACGCTGGGGGGGGGGGCAGCGCACAGGAAGCAGGCCTCCTCACTGGAGCCAGGCAAGATGGTCGTCCCAGCCGGGCAGGAGGCTTGGCCTCATTCTCTGCTCTGTGCTCGCTGGAAGAGGCCTGTAAATGCAGGCTTGGAAGGCCGGTTGACTTCTCCCTGCACATGGCCTGGAATGAGGACACACAGACAGACCTCCACTTCTGGGGCTTCCATCCGTCTCCTCAGAGAACATGCCAAGCCCTGAGCGATTCGAATGAAGACACCTAGCCCTGTGGGGCATGACTGAATTGTTTCTGGGACCGTTTCTTTGGCTCACTTGGAGCGTTCACCTCCGTTTTCCTTCCATGTTCCTGGATAAGGACCATTGCTGTGAGCCACATGGTTCAGCGCCACAGGAAGAAAGCCTGGGAGTAGCCGCTCCTCTGCCTTGCGAGCACATTTTGCCTCTGATGTCTTTTTCCTGAATGCGTTTCAGCTTTGCTCTTCTGAGTCTTTCCTTCCCATCTGGTTTCTATCTGACCCAAGCAGCTGTTTTTTCCATTGAAAATAACACACTCACCTCTTTCTTCTTTACATGCTGTGTTTTCAGTTCTGAAGTGCTTTTTCATATGGACGAAACACATTGGATTTTTTTTTCTTCTTCAGGAAAAGGACTACCCCCTATTTGGGAAAGTACAAATTTTTTGAGCAGACCCAGGGAACAATGGCAGTGCATTTCTATAATCTCCTATCTGGGATGCCATTCTGTGCATGGGTCATCACCATACTCTATGCACAGAAGGATTCGAAGACATGGCTAATATTAGCACAACACACTGTATAGAACATGGTGGGCTGTGTATTGTGTTTATAAAGACCACAGGACCTTCTCCCATAGGGCAGAGATGTGCTTAAGAAGAGTATACAGGAGCAGAGTGTTGGATGTTTGGGGGAAATGAAGAATAGATGACCAGATGACCTTTTGTTTTTTTCCCAAAAGCTAACACCCCACCCTTGATTTAAGATAGCTGGGAAAGTAAAGTCCCACAATTTTCCCAGATGGTTGAAGAGTGGGGTTGTTACTCCTTGCCAGAGACATGGAAGAATTCATTCCCATGTTAAGTAATGTTTATATTATCCAGCTACACCACAGGGAGAATGGTGTGTGTGTGTGTGTGTGTGTGTGTGTGTGTGTGTGTTAAAAAGAGTGTGTTCAATATCCAAGAGAGTAGCCGTTTAAAGTAGAAGCACTGGGATCAGAAAGGGACCCAGAGTCAGCTCTGCCACTTGTCAGCTTTCTTTGCGGCTGTTTTTTTTTTTTTTTTCATCGCTCTATTTCTCCTTTCTGGGACTCTTTGTTTTTTTTTTTGTTTGTTTGTTTGTTTTGTTTTTTTAATTTTAATTTTTATTTATTTCTGTATGTGTATGAATGTACTGTCTGCATGTAGGTCTGTGCACCCGTGTCGTGCAATGCGGCGGAGGTCAGAGGAGGGTGTCGGATTCCCCTGGAACTGGAGTTCTTCTGGCATTGGAGTTTCAGACGGTTCTTGGCCCCCATGTGGGTGCTGGGGATCGAACCCGGGTCCTCTGTAAGAGCAGTCGGAGCTCTTAACCGCTAGGCCATCTCTCCAGCCCTTTTCTGGGAATCTTTGAACACAGATGATGGTCTTTTCTTTCACGTAGTGGTTCCCATAGGTTCTGCTGCAATGTCAGCTCCTCAGAGGCCTACCTTATCTACCCCATCATCTCAGACACAGTCATTGGCCTCCTGTCCTTAATAACATGGAACGCTAGCTTGCCGTATCTTTGGTTCCTCCTTTGTGACCCACCTCAACCTCTGAAGTCTTCATCATGGTAGGGATTCTGGTACTCTCCTTTCCCTTTTCCCTTTCAAAATAAATGCACTTCATATTTTCATCAGCTTTAGGTTTACAGAAACACTGAGTGGAAAGTCCAGAGATTTTCTGATATCCAGCTCCCTAGTTTTCCTACCGTGGGTTGAGCAACCTTATCAGCAAATTCGAGATCCCAGAGGCCCCAAAATCTGAAACATTCTGAGCTCTGACAGGATACAACAGGTGGAAAATTCCACACCTGACCTCATGTGGAGGATTTCAGTCAAAATGCAGGTGTGCTAGAAATATTGTGTAAAATTACCTCTAGGCTATGTGCGCAAAGTGTGTATGAGACATAAATGAACTTCATGTTTAGACTTGGGTCTAATCTCAGGCTATCTCATTATGTATATGCAAATATTCCAAAAGCTGAAAGACTCTAAAACTTGAAATACTCTTGGTTCTGTGTATTTTGAATAAGGTCTTGTGGTCCTGGAGAGATGGCTCAACCATTAGGAGTATGCACAGCTCTGAAAGGATCCGAGGTCCATGTTGGAACTTGCCTGTGACTCCACCTCTTGGGGATTCAAGGCCTTCAGCCTCCAGGAGCACCTGCACTCGGGTGTGCAGAGCACACAGACACACATAATGAAAATAAAAATCTTTTTAAAATTAATTTTTACAAATTTTATACAATATATTTTGATCATATTTAGGACACTTCCCCATCTGGACCCCCCTTATTACTCCCTGTTCAATTTCATGAGCTCTCTCTCTCTCTCTCTCCCCCTGTGGAATATATATATATGTAGAGAGAGAGAGCTTGTGGAAAAAAATATATGTATATATATCTACAGAATCAAACTTGTGTCCCCAAATGCCCTGCCCTTCAACATGAGTCCATCCACTAGAGGCTGGTCAATCTGCCAAGAGTCTCACCCTTTGAAGAGATGGAGTCTCCCTTCCTTGCAGCCATTGGTTGCCAGTAGTTCCTCAGGTCTACTTGGGGTCTCACTTGAGCTTATGTGGGACTCATGCATGCCGTCACCATTGCTGAGGGCTCATATGAGTATCCTACCAGTTGTCTGGAAAACTCTGTTTCCATGTGGTCATCTACCACTTCTGCCTCTTAAAAAGCTTTTCATCTCCTTTCTGCAATGATCCCTGAGCCTTGGGAGGCAGAAGTTTGATGTAAGTGTTCTGTTCAGCCTGTTACTCTCTGCACATTGACCCATTGTGGGTCTTTGTGTTAATAACCATCTGCTGCCTAAGGAAGCGTCTCTGGTGAGAGTTGAGAGATGCATTATCTATGAGTATAATAGTAAGTCATTAGGAGTTGGTTTAAAGACATGTATGGCAAAATGCATGAGCTCAGGTGGGGTAGGGGGCATGGAAAGGGAAATGAGTCTAAATTGGACTGAGAAATGATATATGAAATGCACAAAACTTCAATAAAAATATTAAAAAAGGAGTTGGCTTAACATTGTATCTGTTTAGCAGACTAATAGTATTAGATTGTCCTCTGTGGCCTCTGACTTGTCAAGCCATAGGTTCCAAGACTGGATTTCATTCTTTTTCTTTAAATTTATGTATTTATTTTTATTATCATTTTTAATGTGTATGAGTTTATCACCTGCATGTATGTAAGTGCACTGTGTCATACAATGCCCCTGAGGTTAGAAGAAACCATTTGATCCCCCGGAACTGAAGTTACAGATGGTTGTTAGCCACCACGTGGGTGCTGGAAATTGAATCCAGTCCTCTACAAGAGCAGTCAGTACTCTTAACCACTGAGTCATTTCTCTAGCCACCCCCACCCCGCTAGCCTGATTTTGGTATCAGGTATGGGCTCTATCTTATGAAGTGGACCATAAATCTGATAATATTTGTGCCATTATGGTGCCAGTGGGTGTAGCTTCCCAGGCCAGCTGTTGTTTTATATTGCAGAATTCACAGTTGGGTAGCACCTTCTGGCACTGTCAAGCTAGCCAGTAGAGATGAAGCTTTGACGTCAGTATCAGCTTGCTTCCTCCTTGTTTGTTCTCCGGCTCATGTACACGGTATCCCAGCAACAGGGTCTTATTGCCAATGTCTGGTGGGTAACCAAGAGTAGGGCCAGTACTGTTTGAGGGTCTAAAAGTAAAAATAAAATAAATCTTTTAAAAAAACCCCTCAATCTAGACATGGTAGCACACATTTTTAATACCAGCACTTGGGAAGCAGAGGCAGGCAGATCTCTGTGAGTTCAAGGCCAGTCTGGTCTACATAGAAAGTTAGGCCAGCTACATAGTGAGACGGGGTCTTAAGGAAAAGAAAAATAAAACCTAAAAAGAAACCAAAACCAAAGAACTTGCATTAGTGTGGTACATTTGCTTCAAATGATGAGCATGCCATTGATAGATTGATAGCCAGTTATTAGCTGATCTCAGTTCCCATTATGGTTTACTCTCAGTGCACATCCTCTGGTACTGACAAATATTTAGTGAAGATGGATCCATCATTATGGCATCATAAACATTTCACTTCCCTACAACTCTTTTGTGATCCACATATTTATTTCACCTTCCCTGATCCAAACTCTTGGCAAGCACTAATGTGTTTCCTAGCTTATGAAGTGAATCTCAAATCCAATTAGAAAGTAGTTGGTTACTCCTATAATATTTGTGCCACGATTGGGCCAGTAAGCATATCAGAACGTCATACAGCTAGAATCACAAGTGGCCCTATGGATTGACCTTTTCTCACTTTCCAATTATTGTCCTCTACATCCTTTATTATTATTATTATTTTATGTTTATGAATTTTTTTAATGTTCTCTCTTTTTTTGTCTTTTTTTGAGATGGGGTCTCCCCATAGCCCCGGCTGAGCTGGAACTCACTCTGTAGACCAGGCTGGCCTTGAACTCACAGAGGCCTGCCTCTGCCTCCCAAGTGCTAGAATCAAAGGCATGTGCCACCACGCCTGGCTTAAAGGTGGTTCTTGGCCACCATGTGGGTGTTGGGAATTGAACCTGGGTCCTCTGCAAGAGCAGTCAGTGCTCTCAACCACTGAGCCATCTCTCAAGCCCCATTTATGAATGTTTTGTCTGCACGTATGTAAGGGCACCCAAGTCATGCAATGCCTATGGAGGACAGAGGAGCTGCATCAGATCCCCTGGAACTGGAGTTACAGACAGTAGTTAGCCATCATGTGGATGCTGGGAACCAAACCCCAATCTTCTGCTCTTAACCACTAAGCCACCTTCTCTAGCCCTTATCTCAGCTTTTCTTGAAGAAAATCTTCACATTCAGCTTTTAGTTCTACTTCCTTTTTCTGTGGAGTGGAAATTTTGATGTCTTTTCCAGTGGGAACTTGATGAAACCAGCGTGGCATAAAAATTGTGGTGGGCCCAGGTAAGACCCCCCCCCTTATTCTTTCTTGTTTTCGGATCTAGGGAGGGAACCCAAGGCTTTGCACGCTAGGCCACATCCCTAGCCTGTCATGTTCTTATAGTTCACTGTATTCTGAAACTTTTCTTTGAAAAAACTTTTGAATTAAAAAAAAAACTTTTAAGATGTCAATATATAGAGGAGAACATTTATGTCCTTCTGTGGCCTCAGAATGTGTATGGCTTCATGTACCTGTACACACACACACACACACACACACATACACACACACACACACACAGACATGCATGTGGATGGCTGATTGTGCAGGGCTGTATGTACCCTGCATAGACCACACCCAGACACACACCCAGACACCCAGACACCCAGACACCCAGACACACACACACACACACACACACACACACACATGAACACACACACACACACCACATACATAAACAAACAAAACCATTTGTGCATATATATATATATGTGTATGTGTGTTTATGGGTGCATAAGGTGTGTGCAGGTGCACATGGACATGTGTGTGTATGCAGAGCCAGAGGTCAGCTTCAGATGTTATTCGTACAATGTAGTCCACCTTATTGAGACAGAGTAGTCATTATTTACCAGGAACCCTCAACTGCAGCTAAACTGGCTGGCCAGCACCCCAGGGATCCCTGTGCCTGTGCCTCCCAGGGCTGGGATTTTCAGTAGGCTGTCAGGCCTGACTTTTTGTGTGGGTTCTGGAGACTGAACCAAGGTTCTTCTTGTGTAACTAGCACTTTAGGGACTGAGTCATCTCCACAGCCCTTCTGCAGCAACTTTTGAAATGTAAAAGGCGAAAAGGATTTCACAAGTGCTCCCACCCCTAGATTATTTTAAATGCTTTTAGGAAATGGAATGTTACCGTGGCCCTTTGAGGTCAAGAGAGAAGTTGTGTCTGAACTTCTTTTACGTTGCCACACATTTGGATAGTTAGACACGGGTGACTGGCCACAGGACTGCAGTGGCACTTAGAGGGAGCTTTAGGATCATTCTTTTGCAAAACATAAAATGCAATTTATTAGATGTTTTACAATAGTTCATGAAGAGTTGGTTACAAAAATGTGGGGCCTTTGCCATTTTTCCTGGGGGAGGAAAATTCCATCATTTTGCTCCAGGAAGAAGAAACTGCTATGAGCAAATTAGCGAGTGAAAAGCTTGAGCTTTGATCCTCCTGCCTCCATGTCCCCACTAGACGGACGTGCCACTCTGCCTGGCTTCTGTAGTTCTGGGGATCAAATCTGGGCTTCCTGCGTGCTGGGCAAATGACCTACCCAATGAGCTGGAGCCCCAGCCCTATGCTCCTTGTTTCTTACGGGACCAAGTCATATTGGAGTCATCAGCCCTCTATGGGAAGGTTAGTGCAGAACTGAAGTTCAAACTGGCACCAGAGGCCAAGCTCCCTGCCACGTGGGTAGCCCACCTTCCATGTGTTATCAGTGTTTTTTGACTGATCTGAATGACATTTTTCCCACTTTTTGCCTCAATGAAAATTTGTAAGTAGTTCAATCATAGTAACCAGTGGTCAGTTTGTTCTATCAAGATGACCAGGCTAGATAGGCCGGGTAGCTATGATGCTAGACAGGCTGAACGGGTTCCAGCAAGTGAACACACACAGGGGCATCTGGGTATATAAACTGACTCAACAGGGCTTAACATATGACAGAATGCATGAAACCTGGTGGACAGGCTATGGGGGCATGCAGATATGGGAGAGGGGTCTAAATATGGTTAAGATGTATGAAACACACAAAATTCAATATAAATAAAGGATGAACCTGCAAAGAACTGATTGTGGTGGTGCACATCTTTAATCCCAGCACTTGGGAGGCAGAGGCA
This sequence comes from Rhizomys pruinosus, assembly GCA_009823505.1. Taxonomy (NCBI): domain Eukaryota; kingdom Metazoa; phylum Chordata; class Mammalia; order Rodentia; family Spalacidae; genus Rhizomys; species Rhizomys pruinosus. The sequence goes on along the minus strand of VZQC01003773.1, from coordinate 19,189 downwards.
GATGGATCTCTGTGAGTTCAAGGCCAGCCTGGTCTACATAGTGAGTTCCAGGCCAGCTGGGGCTACAAGGAGACCCTGTCTCAAAAACAAAACAAAACAAAACAAAACAAAACAAAACAAAACAAAGCTCAATTGGGAGAGTGCTTGCCCACCATACATGAAACCCTAAGTTCTATCCCTAGCAGCTAGTAAACCAGGTATGGAAGTGCATGCCTGCAATCTTAGCATTTGGGAGGTGGAAGCAGGAGGCTCAGTTTAAAGTCATCCCAGCTACATTGTGGATTTGAGGTCACCTTGTGATAGAGGAGACTGTCTAAAAACAAACAAAACCACAGGGCAAGATGAAATGGACACGCTCACTATGGGAGCTGCTGTCTGAAAAGTGACAAAATAAGTGCTGCTGAGGAGGCAGAGAAGATGCAGCCTGGTGCATGGCTGGAGCATGGCTGGCAGCACAACTGCTGCGGCAACAGTTCTGTAGTCTCTCAAGCACCAAAACTGAATATTTACATATTCAGCAGTTCCACTCCTAAATATCCATCCAAGAGGACGGAAAGCAGAGGCTCCAAAAGATTTCTGTCCCCTTGTCATTGGAGCAGAATTCATTGTTCCCAGTTGCCTCAGATGAGGAGGTAAACCAAACATAGTGTATCTATGCTCTAGAACAGGAAAGAAATTGTGACACGTGCTACAGGATGGATGGACTTTGAAAAGAAATACCAAGGGCCATAAGCCAGGTACAAATGGCCAAACGTCATACAATTCTTATAGGAAGTGCCCAGAATGGGTATAACAGAGACACCTACCTGCACACGGACACTGAAGGTGGGAACGAGCTGCTGGAGAAGGAGAGGGGGGTACAGAAGCATTGTTCAACAAGGGTAGTTTCTGTACAAGATGAAGAGAGTTCTAGAAGCTCAAGAATGGCTGCAGGACGTTGTGAGTATGGTTACTGCCGCTGAACTGTGTACATGGAGACATGGTGTGAAGGGTGAATTTCATGTTCAGGGCATGTCACCACAAACTGCAAAAGAAAGAAATGAAAGAAATGAAAGGGAGCCCGCCAGCCAGCCAGAAAGAGACAGCCTTGCAAGGTGACTTGGGATGCGATTCAGACTAGGGAGCCCACCAGCCAGCCAGAAAGAGACAGCCTTGCAAGGAGACTTGGGATGCGATTCAGACTAGGGAGCCCACCAGCCAGCCAGAAAGAGACAGCCTTGCAAGGAGACTTGGGATGCGATTCAGACTAGGGAGCCCACCAGCCAGCCAGAAAGAGACAGCCTTGCAAGGAGACTTGGGATGCGATTCAGACTAGGGAGCCCACCAGCCAGCCAGAAAGAGACAGCCTTGCAAGGAGACTTGGGATGCGATTCAGACTAGGGAGCCCACCAGCCAGCCAGAAAGAGACAGCCTTGCAAGGAGACTTGGGATGCGATTCAGACTAGGGAGCCCACCAGCCAGCCAGAAAGAGACAGCCTTGCAAGGAGACTTGGGATGCGATTCAGACTAGGGAGCCCACCAGCCAGCCAGAAAGAGACAGCCTTGCAAGGAGACTTGGGATGCGATTCAGACTAGGGAGCCCACCAGCCAGCCAGAAAGAGACAGCCTTGCAAGGAGACTTGGGATGCGATTCAGACTAGGGAGCCCACCAGCCAGCCAGAAAGAGACAGCCTTGCAAGGAGACTTGGGATGCGATTCAGACTAGGGAGCCCACCAGCCAGCCAGAAAGAGACAGCCTTGCAAGGAGACTTGGGATGCGATTCAGACTAGGGAGCCCACCAGCCAGCCAGAAAGAGACAGCCTTGCAAGGAGACTTGGGATGCGATTCAGACTAGGGAGCCCACCAGCCAGCCAGAAAGAGACAGCCTTGCAAGGAGACTTGGGATGCGATTCAGACTAGGGAGCCCACCAGCCAGCCAGAAAGAGACAGCCTTGCAAGGAGACTTGGGATGCGATTCAGACTAGGGAGCCCACCAGCCAGCCAGAAAGAGACAGCCTTGCAAGGAGACTTGGGATGCGATTCAGACTAGGGAGCCCACCAGCCAGCCAGAAAGAGACAGCCTTGCAAGGAGACTTGGGATGCGATTCAGACTAGGGAGCCCACCAGCCAGCCAGAAAGAGACAGCCTTGCAAGGAGACTTGGGATGCGATTCAGACTAGGGAGCCCACCAGCCAGCCAGAAAGAGACAGCCTTGCAAGGAGACTTGGGATGCGATTCAGACTAGGGAGCCCACCAGCCAGCCAGAAAGAGACAGCCTTGCAAGGAGACTTGGGATGCGATTCAGACTAGGGAGCCCACCAGCCAGCCAGAAAGAGACAGCCTTGCAAGGAGACTTGGGATGCGATTCAGACTAGGGAGCCCACCAGCCAGCCAGAAAGAGACAGCCTTGCAAGGAGACTTGGGATGCGATTCAGACTAGGGAGCCCACCAGCCAGCCAGAAAGAGACAGCCTTGCAAGGAGACTTGGGATGCGATTCAGACTAGGGAGCCCACCAGCCAGCCAGAAAGAGACAGCCTTGCAAGGAGACTTGGGATGCGATTCAGACTAGGGAGCCCACCAGCCAGCCAGAAAGAGACAGCCTTGCAAGGAGACTTGGGATGCGATTCAGACTAGGGAGCCCACCAGCCAGCCAGAAAGAGACAGCCTTGCAAGGAGACTTGGGATGCGATTCAGACTAGGGAGCCCACCAGCCAGCCAGAAAGAGACAGCCTTGCAAGGAGACTTGGGATGCGATTCAGACTAGGGAGCCCACCAGCCAGCCAGAAAGAGACAGCCTTGCAAGGAGACTTGGGATGCGATTCAGACTAGGGAGCCCACCAGCCAGCCAGAAAGAGACAGCCTTGCAAGGAGACTTGGGATGCGATTCAGACTAGGGAGCCCACCAGCCAGCCAGAAAGAGACAGCCTTGCAAGGAGACTTGGGATGCGATTCAGACTAGGGAGCCCACCAGCCAGCCAGAAAGAGACAGCCTTGCAAGGAGACTTGGGATGCGATTCAGACTAGGGAGCCCACCAGCCAGCCAGAAAGAGACAGCCTTGCAAGGAGACTTGGGATGCGATTCAGACTAGGGAGCCCACCAGCCAGCCAGAAAGAGACAGCCTTGCAAGGAGACTTGGGATGCGATTCAGACTAGGGAGCCCACCAGCCAGCCAGAAAGAGACAGCCTTGCAAGGAGACTTGGGATGCGATTCAGACTAGGGAGCCCACCAGCCAGCCAGAAAGAGACAGCCTTGCAAGGAGACTTGGGATGCGATTCAGACTAGGGAGCCCACCAGCCAGCCAGAAAGAGACAGCCTTGCAAGGAGACTTGGGATGCGATTCAGACTAGGGAGCCCACCAGCCAGCCAGAAAGAGACAGCCTTGCAAGGAGACTTGGGATGCGATTCAGACTAGGGAGCCCACCAGCCAGCCAGAAAGAGACAGCCTTGCAAGGAGACTTGGGATGCGATTCAGACTAGGGAGCCCACCAGCCAGCCAGAAAGAGACAGCCTTGCAAGGAGACTTGGGATGCGATTCAGACTAGGGAGCCCACCAGCCAGCCAGAAAGAGACAGCCTTGCAAGGAGACTTGGGATGCGATTCAGACTAGGGAGCCCACCAGCCAGCCAGAAAGAGACAGCCTTGCAAGGAGACTTGGGATGCGATTCAGACTAGGGAGCCCACCAGCCAGCCAGAAAGAGACAGCCTTGCAAGGAGACTTGGGATGCGATTCAGACTAGGGAGCCCACCAGCCAGCCAGAAAGAGACAGCCTTGCAAGGAGACTTGGGATGCGATTCAGACTAGGGAGCCCACCAGCCAGCCAGAAAGAGACAGCCTTGCAAGGAGACTTGGGATGCGATTCAGACTAGGGAGCCCACCAGCCAGCCAGAAAGAGACAGCCTTGCAAGGAGACTTGGGATGCGATTCAGACTAGGGAGCCCACCAGCCAGCCAGAAAGAGACAGCCTTGCAAGGAGACTTGGGATGCGATTCAGACTAGGGAGCCCACCAGCCAGCCAGAAAGAGACAGCCTTGCAAGGAGACTTGGGATGCGATTCAGACTAGGGAGCCCACCAGCCAGCCAGAAAGAGACAGCCTTGCAAGGAGACTTGGGATGCGATTCAGACTAGGGAGCCCACCAGCCAGCCAGAAAGAGACAGCCTTGCAAGGAGACTTGGGATGCGATTCAGACTAGGGAGCCCACCAGCCAGCCAGAAAGAGACAGCCTTGCAAGGAGACTTGGGATGCGATTCAGACTAGGGAGCCCACCAGCCAGCCAGAAAGAGACAGCCTTGCAAGGAGACTTGGGATGCGATTCAGACTAGGGAGCCCACCAGCCAGCCAGAAAGAGACAGCCTTGCAAGGAGACTTGGGATGCGATTCAGACTAGGGAGCCCACCAGCCAGCCAGAAAGAGACAGCCTTGCAAGGAGACTTGGGATGCGATTCAGACTAGGGAGCCCACCAGCCAGCCAGAAAGAGACAGCCTTGCAAGGAGACTTGGGATGCGATTCAGACTAGGGAGCCCACCAGCCAGCCAGAAAGAGACAGCCTTGCAAGGAGACTTGGGATGCGATTCAGACTAGGGAGCCCACCAGCCAGCCAGAAAGAGACAGCCTTGCAAGGAGACTTGGGATGCGATTCAGACTAGGGAGCCCACCAGCCAGCCAGAAAGAGACAGCCTTGCAAGGAGACTTGGGATGCGATTCAGACTAGGGAGCCCACCAGCCAGCCAGAAAGAGACAGCCTTGCAAGGAGACTTGGGATGCGATTCAGACTAGGGAGCCCACCAGCCAGCCAGAAAGAGACAGCCTTGCAAGGAGACTTGGGATGCGATTCAGACTAGGGAGCCCACCAGCCAGCCAGAAAGAGACAGCCTTGCAAGGAGACTTGGGATGCGATTCAGACTAGGGAGCCCACCAGCCAGCCAGAAAGAGACAGCCTTGCAAGGAGACTTGGGATGCGATTCAGACTAGGGAGCCCACCAGCCAGCCAGAAAGAGACAGCCTTGCAAGGAGACTTGGGATGCGATTCAGACTAGGGAGCCCACCAGCCAGCCAGAAAGAGACAGCCTTGCAAGGAGACTTGGGATGCGATTCAGACTAGGGAGCCCACCAGCCAGCCAGAAAGAGACAGCCTTGCAAGGAGACTTGGGATGCGATTCAGACTAGGGAGCCCACCAGCCAGCCAGAAAGAGACAGCCTTGCAAGGAGACTTGGGATGCGATTCAGACTAGGGAGCCCACCAGCCAGCCAGAAAGAGACAGCCTTGCAAGGAGACTTGGGATGCGATTCAGACTAGGGAGCCCACCAGCCAGCCAGAAAGAGACAGCCTTGCAAGGAGACTTGGGATGCGATTCAGACTAGGGAGCCCACCAGCCAGCCAGAAAGAGACAGCCTTGCAAGGAGACTTGGGATGCGATTCAGACTAGGGAGCCCACCAGCCAGCCAGAAAGAGACAGCCTTGCAAGGAGACTTGGGATGCGATTCAGACTAGGGAGCCCACCAGCCAGCCAGAAAGAGACAGCCTTGCAAGGAGACTTGGGATGCGATTCAGACTAGGGAGCCCACCAGCCAGCCAGAAAGAGACAGCCTTGCAAGGAGACTTGGGATGCGATTCAGACTAGGGAGCCCACCAGCCAGCCAGAAAGAGACAGCCTTGCAAGGAGACTTGGGATGCGATTCAGACTAGGGAGCCCACCAGCCAGCCAGAAAGAGACAGCCTTGCAAGGAGACTTGGGATGCGATTCAGACTAGGGAGCCCACCAGCCAGCCAGAAAGAGACAGCCTTGCAAGGAGACTTGGGATGCGATTCAGACTAGGGAGCCCACCAGCCAGCCAGAAAGAGACAGCCTTGCAAGGAGACTTGGGATGCGATTCAGACTAGGGAGCCCACCAGCCAGCCAGAAAGAGACAGCCTTGCAAGGAGACTTGGGATGCGATTCAGACTAGGGAGCCCACCAGCCAGCCAGAAAGAGACAGCCTTGCAAGGAGACTTGGGATGCGATTCAGACTAGGGAGCCCACCAGCCAGCCAGAAAGAGACAGCCTTGCAAGGAGACTTGGGATGCGATTCAGACTAGGGAGCCCACCAGCCAGCCAGAAAGAGACAGCCTTGCAAGGAGACTTGGGATGCGATTCAGACTAGGGAGCCCACCAGCCAGCCAGAAAGAGACAGCCTTGCAAGGAGACTTGGGATGCGATTCAGACTAGGGAGCCCACCAGCCAGCCAGAAAGAGACAGCCTTGCAAGGAGACTTGGGATGCGATTCAGACTAGGGAGCCCACCAGCCAGCCAGAAAGAGACAGCCTTGCAAGGAGACTTGGGATGCGATTCAGACTAGGGAGCCCACCAGCCAGCCAGAAAGAGACAGCCTTGCAAGGAGACTTGGGATGCGATTCAGACTAGGGAGCCCACCAGCCAGCCAGAAAGAGACAGCCTTGCAAGGAGACTTGGGATGCGATTCAGACTAGGGAGCCCACCAGCCAGCCAGAAAGAGACAGCCTTGCAAGGAGACTTGGGATGCGATTCAGACTAGGGAGCCCACCAGCCAGCCAGAAAGAGACAGCCTTGCAAGGAGACTTGGGATGCGATTCAGACTAGGGAGCCCACCAGCCAGCCAGAAAGAGACAGCCTTGCAAGGAGACTTGGGATGCGATTCAGACTAGGGAGCCCACCAGCCAGCCAGAAAGAGACAGCCTTGCAAGGAGACTTGGGATGCGATTCAGACTAGGGAGCCCACCAGCCAGCCAGAAAGAGACAGCCTTGCAAGGAGACTTGGGATGCGATTCAGACTAGGGAGCCCACCAGCCAGCCAGAAAGAGACAGCCTTGCAAGGAGACTTGGGATGCGATTCAGACTAGGGAGCCCACCAGCCAGCCAGAAAGAGACAGCCTTGCAAGGAGACTTGGGATGCGATTCAGACTAGGGAGCCCACCAGCCAGCCAGAAAGAGACAGCCTTGCAAGGAGACTTGGGATGCGATTCAGACTAGGGAGCCCACCAGCCAGCCAGAAAGAGACAGCCTTGCAAGGAGACTTGGGATGCGATTCAGACTAGGGAGCCCACCAGCCAGCCAGAAAGAGACAGCCTTGCAAGGAGACTTGGGATGCGATTCAGACTAGGGAGCCCACCAGCCAGCCAGAAAGAGACAGCCTTGCAAGGAGACTTGGGATGCGATTCAGACTAGGGAGCCCACCAGCCAGCCAGAAAGAGACAGCCTTGCAAGGAGACTTGGGATGCGATTCAGACTAGGGAGCCCACCAGCCAGCCAGAAAGAGACAGCCTTGCAAGGAGACTTGGGATGCGATTCAGACTAGGGAGCCCACCAGCCAGCCAGAAAGAGACAGCCTTGCAAGGAGACTTGGGATGCGATTCAGACTAGGGAGCCCACCAGCCAGCCAGAAAGAGACAGCCTTGCAAGGAGACTTGGGATGCGATTCAGACTAGGGAGCCCACCAGCCAGCCGGAAAGAGACAGCCTTGCAAGGAGACTTGGGATGCGATTCAGGCTCTTGGTGCTCACTTCTCAGCCAGATAATTGCCCTCGAAATGCAGGAGCATTTCGGTGTGCACAGACACGCTGGGATAACTGTAGAGACACATCACCAAGGTCTCCCAAAAGTCTATCTTCCTATACGGGAGAGGGTGTCATTAATGTTAAAAATAATTTAAAATATCATGGAATACTAAATTTACAAGAAGTCCTGAACAATACATTAAGATGGAGAAAGTCCCTCTGATTCCTGTGCAAGAGGGAGAGGGCACATTTCTCACCCCCAGTGTTGACCACTTAACCACACTGTTGCTATGACAACTTGAGAGTTGTGATGACCCATTCATAAATACAGGCCTGAGGTAGGGCTGCGGCCCAGCTGACCAAGTGCTGGCAAGCATGAAGCTTGGATTCGAGCCCCAGCACCGCGTAAATTGTTGCTGGCGGCACATGCTTGCAGGTGCAGTACTTGGGAGATAGAGACAGGAGATCTGTTCACGGTCAATCTTAACCACATAGTGAATTTGAAGCCAGCCTGGGCTACATGAGACCCTGTTTCAACCCAAACATACAACAAAATAAATAAAATGAAACCCAAACCCAAAGCAAACAAACAGAAAAGTATCAGAGGCACATGTTATTGGAAACAGAGCATGCAACCTTGTCATCCAGAATGAGGAAACTTTGCCAACTCAACTGAAAGAGCAACTCGGAGGTCGTAGCCAGCGATGGGCTTGGGATTGAGTAAAGACAACATTACATAAACAGTTTGTTGTTCAACTTGGCTGAGGATGAGCAAAGTGCACGAGAGCTTAGTTCACATGCACAAGCAGATACAGGCACCAAAGGACTACTACAGACCAGGGAACACGAGGCACTGTGCAAGGGGGGGAGGGGGTGTCAAATTCCTCATAACCCGTGATGGTCAGCAGGTGTGCCAGTGGCTGATAATGACAGTGAGGGCCCTTGGGGAAGATTACAGTTACATCCTGGCAAGGCTAATACCAGAGGTGACAAAGCCTATGTTAAAGATAGTAAATGCTTCTTACAATATGGTAAACTTATAGTGTCTCTAGCCTCGTGCAGAGCAAAGGAAGAATATTTTGCAGGGGCTGGAGAGATGGCTCAGCAGTTAAGAGCACTGACTGCTTGTGCAGAGGACCTGGATTTGATTCCCGGCACACAGGTGGTGGCTGACAACTCCAGTTCCAGAGGATTTAATGCTTATTCTGGCCTCCTGGGCTTTGAATGACATGGGTGGGTTTACTAACATGCAGGCGAAACGTTCATACACATAAAAAGTAAATTGAAAAAAATTAGGAAAAAAGTCTTTTGCAACGGTTCTATCAAAGGAGTAATAGTTAATCTTTGAGCCAGTTTAGGATTTCTTTGAGTTTTTTTTTTTTTGGTCTTTTCAAGACAGGGTCTCCCTGTAGCCCCCAGCTGTCCTGGACTCCCTCTGTAGACCAGGCTGGCCTTGAACTCACAAAGATCCGCCTGCCTCTGCCTCCGGAGTGCTAGGATTAAAGGTGTGCACCACCACGCCCGGTTTAGGATTTCTTAATCCCAGTGTCAGTGTCTAGATAGGCAAGATCTGTCAATCAATCGCTCTGATCAAAACAGCTCATCAGAACGTCTAGGAGACACTTCCTCCTAAAAACAATCTACATAGGTGAGTATGAACTCACTGTATTTGGTTGACTTAAATGGGCAGCCTCTAAGTTGTTGCTTTGGCTATGTAGATGTACATTCTGTCTGTCTGTCCAGGGTGGGAGGGAGATGGAGCCCTGCCCTCCCCGCCATCTCCAGTCCTCAGCCCCTGTCTGAGTGATCTCTTTGACATCTAGATCTTGGGGCTGGGGAAGTGGCTCCGACAGTAGATGTCTGCTGCACAAGCATGAGGATCTGAGCTTGGACCTGCAGAAGTAAAGGCCGTGGGGCTGCAGCACAGGCCCTGGAGCCCTGGGCTGGAGGCTGGCACGGCTGCACCTCTGCAGCTTTCTTGCCAGCTGGTTTTGCTGAATTGGTGCTGAGTTCCAGGTTCAGTGAGAGGCAGAGGACACAAGACATGAACCTCTGCCTTACACACACACACACACACACACACACAAAATAACATGTGTGCGCACACACATATATACACACGTATTATACTCAAACAAAAATGAAATACAGGTTTCACCATGCTACTTCACTGCTTTAACGTCTGCCGCTGTGGGACCTGTTTTCTGTTCTCTCAAAACTTGAAGCTGGCAAAGCCCTGCTAGATTCTGGCCCTTCCTGGCATTTTGTGGTGTTCCCCCCGCCCCACCCCATCCCATGATGAACATTACCCCCACCCAGCTCAGAACATCACATCATTACCCAGCTCAGAACATCACACTGATATCATGCCCCCACCCAGCTCAGAACATCACACTGACACCATCACCCAGCTCAGAATATCACACTGACAGCACACCATCACCCAGCTCAGAACATCACACTGACATCACACCATCACCCAGCTCAGAACATCACACTGACATCACACCCTCACCCAGCTCAGAACATCACACTGACACCATCACCCAGCTCAGAACATCACACTGACATCACACCCCCACCCAGCTCAGAACATCACACTGACATCACACCCTCACCCAGCTCAGAACATCACACTGACATCACACCCCCACCCAGCTCAGAATATCATACTGACATCACACCCTCACCCAGCTCAGACTCACACCATCACCCAGCTCAGAACATCACACTGACATCACACCATCACCCAGCTTGGAGCTTCACACTGGCACCTCTTGATTCCCAGAGTCACCAGACATGCTCGAGTCCTAGTCTTTTTTACTGTAGACTCTTCCAGGAATATCCTTCCTCAGTTTCAACTGCTGTACTTACTTTAGCCCCCTATTGGCTCTCTCTCTCTCTCTCTCTCTCTCTCTCTCTCTCTGCACTTACTTTAGTTGGAAACTATATTTTTCTCTGAGGATTATATGTTTAATGTCAGCTTTTACTGAATTATAAACACAAAAAGGGTAATGGATGTCTTATTTATAACTGTATCCCCAGTATCTAATAGCAAACCTCAAACATGGTAGTTGCTCAATAAATACTTCTTGAATGAGACATATTTAATTGCAATACATTCAGTTAGAAAGACTTAGGTGGAGCTATCTTATAAAGAAACCACAACATTCTTTAGAACTCTGAATTAGTTTTATTAGTGTCCAGATACCTCATTAAATTATAAACTCACAGAAATTGAAGGGAAATTGTCTAATCATTTAACTTTCATTTATATATTTCCAAAATTATGGGGAACTATGCCAGCCCTGTAAGTGGATTTGCAAAATGTGCACAGTCTCAAGTATACACAGTGCAACTCCACTTTTCTCTGTAATCATCCCTCAGCTCATCGTCACCAAGAATCATCCTGGTATTTGGCAATGAGAAGCAAGGAAATGAAAATATGAGCAACAATCCACATGGAATCCCTCTGAGTCCTGGTGGTCTATATTCTCAGGGAAGCCAATGCCAGAGGTATAGCCAAGGGCAGGGCAGAGGTCAATACATTTCTAATCTCTCTCTCTCTCTCTCTCTCTCTCTCTCTCTCTCTCTCTCTCTCTCTCTTTCTCACTCTCAATGAGTATGGAGGCCCAAAGTTGATGTCAATGTCTTTGTCAAATTTTTTACACTTTATTTATTGAGGCAGGGCCTCTTGTTAAACTCTTCACTCGCTCACAGATTCCAGCTAGGCTCGTTTGCCTTGGGGATGCTGTCTGCCTCCTGTATGGTAGGATTACAGGTGGCCACCATGCCTTCTCAGCTTTTACCTGGTATCTGGGATCCAATATTCTCAAACTTTGATCCTCTAGCTTGTAGAGCAAGTACTTTATCCACTGAGTCATCTCCCTAGCCTGATGACACATTCTCTTTTCAGACCATTGCTTTTAGATACACCTTTTGTGGTGCAGGAAGACTTGTTTTTAAAGGTGTCCTGCTTAATTCTTAAAGCTCTCCAGGGAAAGGAGATGCCGTACTCTCCTCAGGGACAAAGTAAAGATTAAACCAGATGATCCATGGGAAGGATTTTGCAAAGCGGTTGTCACTGGGTGAGCGCTCCATCACACTGTCAGAACAGATTATCGGCAACACTAGCAGGGCCTCTTTCGAAGCTCTTGTCTTGGGACCTGTGCAGTTACTTCAGTTGTCTCTTGTAGCCAGAAAGGTTTTAATAAATCAAAGCTATATTCTCTTCACTGTCACCCAAGAGTCTTTTGATATTTCTTCTACTTTTCTCAAAATATGGAATTAGGAAGCACTGAGTAACCATTTTTGTAATGATTGTCAGAGTTGGGTTGAATGGGAGGGTCTTAGCAAAGAGTTAAGACTAGGTCCCGTGCCCCCCCCCTCCGCCTTTCTGCCCTGGCCCTCAATTATCTGGGTAATTGCATCAATTCTACACTTGGGTTTGCATGTGTTGCTGGCTTCTAAGCTGTGCAAAGGGATGCCCTTTAATGATTCTCTTTGAATGGCTTTCTATCTAAGGAGGAAGAGGGCCTCTCTTGTTCAAAAAAACAAAGAAACCATCCATGCTCCCAGACCTTTCTTCTCTATTAAGTATCTCTTGAATTTCAAAAGAGGGCTTGGAATTTCTCAGTCTGGGTCTTAAAAACAGCAGTCCCAGAAAGGGCAGTTTATTTTCTTTGTTCCTTTAAGACCAGAAAACACTACAGGCAAACGAATAACGGTTGTTTTTCTTGGGTTCAAAACAAGCTCAGCTCCCAACCTGTGAATGGTCATCATTTCACAGGAACAGTTTCTGATGGCCAGCTCAAGGGTAGACCTCCCTTGCAGACCACAATCTGTGGCTCCAAAGAGCAGCAACAGCTGGACCTTGCTAGTCGCTCCTGGAGATTCGGTTTTAAATTCTGTCACTTGGTTTGCCGGTGGATCCTCTTCTCGGAGCTGTGCAGTTGTTTCTGAGGGGCCTTGAAGTGGTTTCCTAGCTATTTAAGTGCCCTGAATGACAATGTGTGCTCAGAGTTGGGCTGAAGAATGGAATCCCCTGTTTATATGCACAAGCCTTCTCTCGATCTCCTTCTTTTAAACATATGTGGAGTCACCGCAGAAACTGGAACCAGATTAAAAGAAATGCTGGCTTTTAAGACAAGTCTGAGAAACGTAAAGCTAGGAGCTGGCTTCCCCAGCGCCCCTAGTTCCCTGGCTGTGTTATGGGATTCATTTGCTCTGAGCCATTGCTGATTCATCATGCTCGTCCATCAGAGCCTTCAAAGCAAACCCCACAGCTGCTTTTGCCATTTATCAGTGGGAAATAAAAGAGAAAGGGGGGAAAGTAAGGAAAACATATCACCACCTTCCAGGGTCTGGGATGATGGGTGTGAAAGCCGGTGGGAGGAGCTTATCTAATGAAACACAGAAACTTAGGAAGGGAGCTCCTGAACAAAGGCCAGAGACCAGGCAAGGCTGGAGCCTGTCTGCAGCCAGGTCTGGGGACAAAGCCTGCCAGAAACAAAAGGGTTAGTGGGCAACCAGAGGAATGTGCCCAAACGATCCCCACCTCCAAAGACATTGAAAACCTCCAGATAGTTGTAGGAATCTGTTCTCTGTGGACAACCACTCGGCTTTCAGCTGTCCAAGAGCCTAGTTGTCAGAGTAGGAAGCACATGTGTGACCTTGTCGCCCTTCCCTGCAGACTGGGAAATGACTGATCTGGTAATTCCCAGTTTTCATCTCCGTAGGGTCCTTGCCAGTCACCTGCTGCTTCAAGCGTGCTGACGTGTTTCCAGCTTGAATTTGCCACACCCCACTTTCACTCTCAGAGTTGAGGATGCAGAAGAAAGACTATTACTCTGGCGATAATTGAAACTGAGCCTTTAGCCTTGACAGTTGCATTCTTTGTGGAAGGAACAAACAACTAGACTTATTCAGCATTAATGATAAAACCCACTAAAAAGAATGGGAAGGGTCTTTCCTGGGAGTGTATAATTGCGTATTTTGGTAACATAAAATTTAAGGGAAAAACAACAGCAACAACAACAAAAGACTTGTTCAAAGATCTGACCAAAACAGTAAACTTCTACATCGAAAAAGTTAAGAGTCTAAGAAAAAGATGGAAGACAGGACTTAACACATATGGCAGAATGCATGAGCTCTGCTGGGGGTAGGGCACGGATGGTAAAACGGGTCTAAATTTGATTGGGAAAGGTTGTATGAAATGCACAAAAGCTCAATAAAAACAAAGAATGGGAAGGATAAACAAAGCGAGGATGTCAGGGGATGTGAGTTCCCAACGATTCAGAGGAGCGATGATTGATAATGCGATGAAGTAGATGCATCTTAAAATCAAGAATGCACCTACATGATTCCACCCACAGGGACACTGAGGATAGAGAAGGCTATTTTCTAGTAGACAAAGAATAAGAGTTGGGTTGATGGTGGGGACTGCTCGTACAGAGCACCAGGCAATGTCAGAGATGATGCTAATAGTCTGAATCTTGAGAGGGTTTGGGGTTATACAAATATATTTACTGTTAAAACCCAGTGAATTTTTGTTTTATTTATTTATTTATTTGTTTGTTTGTTTTGAGATGAGGTCTCACGTAGCCTAGGTTCCCCTCAAATCAAACTCTTCCTACCCGGTAGGCAAGCACTCTACCACATGAGCCACATCCCAGCTCTAAAACTCAGTGAATTTTGAATCTAAGTTTGATGCATTTTGTCAACACTCAGAGAATATTTATTTATTTATTGTACATTTTATTCTATGCATATTTTACACGAAGAGTTTAAAAAAGGGCAAATAAGTACTGAGCTCTAGCCAAGGAATTCCTTGTTGAAATGTATTGATGACTTTAACGGACTTTGTTGTGGTTTGTGTTTGTTTATTTGTTTGTTTGTTTTGCACTCTGGTGACTCAATACAGGGCAGAAGGCACGGTCACTCCCACCGGCAGAGGTTCACAAGCTTGCACAGTTCTATGACTTACATTGTTTTATTTTGAACCTTTTCATAAAGCGTTGGGAGGAAGATATGAGGAAAGCTTGTGTCTTTATGTGGACTTAGTTCCAGTTTTATTGTTAAGTGAAAAATTAGCAGTGTGTACAGTATGCTACAAACTATAGAAAGAAAGAAGGGACCCTTATGAGTGACTAGCTGGGTGCATTTCTGGAGTCTTAAGAAATGGAAAAACAGCAACCCTAGACACAGTTTACAGGAGGGGAAATGGGTGTCGGGATGTGAGTCAAGGCTGACAGGACATGTTTTAAATATGACAGATAATTCTTTACCTTTAGATTTTTTGGTATGTGAATGGATTACCTACTCAAAGAAAAACAAAAGCAATCGTATATGTTTAATCCATCTCAGATACCTGCACCGGATTCCCCCTGCATGGTGGGCATCCATTCATGCACTCATCTCTGTGTGCCAAGCTTTGCCCAGACCCTGGGAACAGAGACAGGGTACTGATCAGAAGCCAGTAGAAGCTCCTGCTCTTTCGAAACTTACTGACTGGTGGACCTAACTAAAGGCTAGGTATATGTCAGAACAGTTGAGGTACTTCTGTGGTCTAACCTCATGTGGAGTGGGGTGGGATCTGTAGGCCTCTTTGTTCAAGGACAGAATGACCAAATAGCTAAAGGCTCTCAGAACTGGTATGGGGCAGGCCGGGTTGAGGAGAACCTCTTGGGCAAGGAGATCAGTGTGAAAGGTATTGCACTGGAAGGGGGCAAGTGGTCCAAGTCTCTAGGACGAAGCTGCAGACGATAGGCGGCGGCACAGAGGTGGGATCTTATCGTGTTACAGAACATCACAATGAACTTTCTGAACATCTTCTGTCTGTCTGAAAAGACGTGCTTTTCCCAGTGTATTGGGAGTTCCCCCAAAAGTTCTAAAAATGACACCTGGGTAGAACTTGCTACAGCTTGTTCCAGGAGACGAACCATGCCCCTAAGTCTCCTAACATGTTAGGTGTCTGCATCTCCTTGCACTTTCCACCCCAGGGCGCACTGCCAAGGACCAGAGCCAGTATGCTTCACCTGAGAGTCTTCTTTGACTGCCAGAGTCCTCCTTGTCCCTGAAGCTGGCAGATGGTCACAGGGGACAGTTAGTGGCACCACCAGTGGTTCTCAAGCAATGGCAGATGGTATTCCTTATAGCCCAGCTTGTCCGCATTGCTACCATGGGCTGTAGCCTCTTTGCTTAGTAAAACTAGAGGCAGGGAGATGAAGTGACCTTGGCATTCAACATTTGGACTTGGCTAAGATGGCTTCCAACTTCTAAACCTGGGGCTCTTCAGAGGACAATGTCCAGTTGACTATCTGCATCCGGAGTCCATAGCTCCAGATTCGTATTTTAAAAACTGCATCTGCATGAAATACATACAGACTTTGTTTCTTGTCATTGTCCCCTGAACAATATTGTATAGCAGGTATCTCCTGAGCCTTTACTCTGTGCTATGTTGTGTACACATGAGGATATAAAGCACACATGATGCTGTGTGCAGATGGTGCACAATGCTGTCCTTTTACATTAGAGACCCAAGAATCCTTGGACTGTGGTCCCCTCATTCTGGAACAATCCCCCCCTAGATGTCAAGGGATGACTGTAGTGCCTGTCACGTTTTCTTCCTAGCAGCACAGCTAATATTTCTCTCACCTTTGATCTCTGTAACTACAATTACAGAAGATATGCTCATGTCAAAATTGGATTGGGATCCATTTTCTACTACTGTGTTTGCATGATTTATATTTCTAGCATATGGGCACTTTAATCTGCTATGGCATTCTGTGTGTGCATTTGTGTATGTGTGTGTGTGTGTGTGTGTGTGTGTGTGTGTGTGTGTGTATTCTTTCGTTTGTGGGTGTGTGGGGGGGCATGTTTGTGTTGAGGCCAGAGGACAACCTCAGGTGTCTTTTTGGGGGCTTTTTTTGGAGACAGGGCCTCTCACTGTCCTGGAACTTTCCAACCAGGCTGGGCTGTCTGGCCAGGGAGCCCCAAGGTTTCATATATATCTCTGTCTCCCCAGAAGCTACTGGCATTTTTTCAGCATGGGTTCTGGAGATTGAACTCAGATCCCTGGGGTTGCAAAAAGTACCAACTGTGCTATCTCCCCAGCCCCATCCTATGATAGCCTAAAGTGCATCAATATCAGTGTGCTTGAAATGGTCAAGATAAACAAATGCCAGACATTCTGGTTGGAACAAAGATGACATCATTTAGTGAATTACTTTTAAGTCAGGACTTTTTCCTCCAAGCCTTTAAACTAACACACATACTTGGTGCAGCTAATTCTCTATGGTCTGGGTTGGTTGTTTTTCACTTGTTACCTTTAAAAAATTAGTGGTGTTTTTACAGGGATCAGATGTGAAACAACCTACGTTGAGGTGAAATGTCCTCATCTGCTTTTTGATTAAGGGTTTCATTTCCCTTTCTTCAGAAACATGAGGCTGATGGAGGGTGGGTCTCTGGGTGATTCAGATCAAAACCCTTTTTCGTCCAGGAAGCCTAAGCACCAGTATATTTTCACGCTGGGATTATTAGCCCAGATGGCCTGAGTGCAATTTTCTTGGCATGCTTGTAAGAACACAGGAATTTTCAGGGGAAACCAGAGATCACAGCAGAGAGGAAAATGGGTTGAGGAGGCCAAGCTGGGGTGAAGTCAGAATGAGTTTTGGGTTTCACCAAGTGGCTTTGGTGGTGGGATTGGAAGAACAGCTAGCTGTGTTTGGCCCCCCCTCCTCCAGGTGCACCTCCATTTCCTGTCTATCCAAACAGAGGAGAGGAATCTGGGAACCAGAGGGGGATGCGTGGAGCAGATGGAGGTGGACGAGGTGGACGCAGTCTCCCAGCAGGCGAGCCCTGGGGCTCTCCCACGTGCCTTCAAGGGACCAAGGGACCAGGTGAGACGCACAGTGCAATTCCTGAGGAGGAATCATTCAAGAGTTGTGTTAGACCAGAAAGTACAGTGTGGGCAGCTCCCAGATTGCTCGAACAGGTAAAAACACAGGAATGAGGCATGGCGGGTGGGATTCTGAGAGCCACCCCCTCCCAGCATCTGGTGGACACACCGCACTTTTTCCAGTGACTCCATCAATCATGATTCTAGACACTACCGTAAAAGAAGTTTGATTTTTAAGATCTGGTGATTATCCAGGTCACAGGAGCTGAGAGATAGAGTGGGGGGGGGGCTGTGAGATGGCCATGTATCTGCTGACCCACTGCAGAGGCAAAACCCCAAGTTTGTGACTCCCCCTCTCGCCAGGGGGAGGGGCTACGTTCCTAGGGACTGTGGCACCTCTAGGCGGTGCAGGCTCTCAGTCCTTAAGTTCTCCCACTGCCCAGGCCAGTGAGAGAGGCTCCAAAGCTGGACTCCAGAGCTGCACAACTCACTACCTCCTGATTGGAACCCAAGTGAAGCATTAAACAGAGAGCGCAGCTGGGCTTCCTGCATAGACACCACACCCACAGAGATAGATTGGTGGATCCTCACTGCCATAGAAGCGGCATTCATTATAGACTACTGAATCCTGAGGCATGTGGCAGTGGCCACAGCGACAGCAGATGAGCCGCGGGGAGTGGTGCTCAAGACGGGGAGCTTTCTTCTAGCTTCTTTCAATAAGAGCCCAACTCCACAGTTGTTTTTCCTTTTTTTTTTCTTTGATCTTTTTGAGACAGGGTCTCCCTTTAGTCCCAGCTGTCCTGGAGCTCGCTACGTACACCAGGCTGGCCTTGACAATCACAGAGATCTGCCTGCCTCTGCCTCCTGAGTGCTGGGATTTGAACCCAGGTCCTCTCTAAGAGCAGTCAGTGCTCCTAACCGCTGAGCATGTCTCCAGCCCCCAGTCACACAGTTTTAAACAGGTTGCGTAACATTCTTCAATCTGTGCCCTCATGTGTAAAATGTGATTAAGACAGTGGATAAGATTAAAAGGCTATGATGAAGATTAGTGAATTTTCACCCATGTCCAAACACAATGCACAGCAACTCATAAAGTAAGTTATCAGCAGCTACTACTATGTGATACCTAGGCACATTATGGGCACTGTGCAAGGGGATTTATAGATAGTAATTTTCATAGGATCTGTATGGGACTTATATTATTATACCCATTTTACAGATCAGAAAACCGAGTTCAGAGGGATTCATTAACTTGATCAAGATTATGCAACTAGTAAGGTGGAAATATGGGGCTCATTGGTCACAATCCTACCTCTGACATTTTTAGTATATATTTAAAAATTTTATTATTTATTTTTATGTGTGTATATGTGTGTGCCTACTTGTTTGTAGGTGCACCATGTTGTACAGTACCCATGGGGGCCAGAAGACGGCATCAAATCCCCTTGAACTGGAACTTCAGGGACTTGTGAGCCACCTACATAAGTGTTGGGAATTGAACCTGTGTCTTCTGCAAGAGTCACAAGTGTTCTTGGCTAGTGTGCCATCTCTCCAGCCCCAACGGGCTTCATATTTTAAACACTGCTAGTTCCCTACTCACTGTGAAGAGATTGCATACCTACTTCTGGCATGGAGGACACCTACAGCCCAAGGCTAGTCATGAATTATGTGGCCCTCAATGAAGTCCAAATGATCTCTGGTGTTCAGCTGTGGTCTCTGCAACATGGCCTCTCCCATCTTCCCATCTTGTTTGGGGACCTCTTTTTAACCCTCAGACCTCAGGACAAACAGAACTTC
>VZQC01003771.1:628650-675664 GCA_009823505.1 Rhizomys pruinosus | reverse complement strand
CAAATTTCAATAATCATTATTTTTGTAAATTGATAGTTTCAGCAACAGTAGAGAAATATTACCATTCCATTTAGCTGATAATTAAGTTTTAACTTAATTTATTTTAGGTTGTACTCATCTTTTAGATAAATTATGATGCTTTTATTACCACTTAGAAAAGGAGTGGTGATTTGAAGACAAGATTGAGAACATCTGTTGTGTTAACTTCTCAAACCTTCTACTATCAAGAAATTGTCCTGTTCAAATATACTCAAATTGGATAAAAATAACTATCCAAATGCTTCACAGGGTAGAGGATTGGCTTTCACCTTTCTCATTGTCCAGCAGCAATGATTAGGGTAAGCAAGTGTTGGACATGATAAGAATATTGTAAGACATTATAGAACTAAGCAGCATTGTCTAGAGAATAAAATTAACATGAACCATTCTGAGAGCCCCAGCATATGTAAGATTTGATGAGGTAAGTTAGAGGAGATGGTCCAATACATACATAAAATTTTATAAAAAGCATAAATGTAAATGAAAACACAACTCAACTCTTCTAAGACTTTAAATGATTAGCTCTCATTGAGGCAATGAATGTAAGCACCAAGGCTGGAATGAGTCTGTAGAATAAAATAATCCAGTGGCAGAAATTCTTGTTCTGTGGCTATCAATTGGAAGCATATTTTAAGGAGGACGGCAACTAAAAGTATTTATGAGGCTGCAATATTCAAAGATTTAAGGCCATCTCCCTGTCTTCAGCTTAGAAGTGCTGTGCAAAGTAAATAAGGGAGACAAGAGATTCTGCTGATTTCTTCTAAGGTGGTGCAATGAATGTGATGAAAGCAAAAGGAAAGAACACAAGCAGTGGAACACATGCTCAGATTCTCTGATTGACTAACTTGGTAGAGGGTGTCACAAATGCACTCCAGGATTTTAAGTCATAGAAATGACTGAGTGATGAATAATGGGGAAGCTAACACTAAGTCCATCTTTTATTATTTATGTTTTCTTAGAAAGGGATTGTCAATGTCACAGAGCGCACAGGGAAGGCTCGAATGTAGGATCAGGATAGAGCAGGAAGGAGAAAAAGATCTAATCCAGAGACTTGAATCAATATTTTATTAGAAAGTCCAGGCATATCCAATAATTTATGAATTTCTTGTTTGAATAACTGAAGGGACAGTGTTATTGGCCCAGGGGCATAATCACTAGCAGCTACATGGAATTAGGATGATTTAGGGCATGGGGAATATTGCCTTTCAGATGAGAGTTAAGGATATGATTAGACTAAAGAATCAGGACTTAATCATCTGCGAATGAAAAAAAAAAGTTATAGATTTGTTATTGTTATCCTTGAGAATTATCTCCTCCATGGAGGAGTGTTTTCCCCTTAAGCCTTTGAAGCATGTATTTTAGGACACTCTAATAATGTAAATGTGAAAATTCAGTTTCTGTAACAAGCTTTGTGATGGATAGGTGCTAAATACACAGTAGGAATTGTCACTGAGGAATTTTCTTCTCCGGGAGGGATGTGCCCATAGCCTACCAGCCCCACAAGCTTGCAAGGTGGCCTCCAACCCCACCCTACCTCTGCAATTTCCTGGTTTCCCTAAAGAAGAGAGTTCTCCAATCTCAGACTAGACCAGAATTTATTGAGATTGGCTACAAAGTAATATTTGTGAAGCCAGTACTCACTTGAGCAGCAGCAGTGGCTGGATCCCAAGATCAACATGGCCACCTCCTGTGCCAGCAATCTGTGCCCACTGCTTGAGTTGGTATGTAGAGGGAGTGAGTCCAGTCTCACGTGGTAGGCTTTTTATATGTCTCTACCCTTCCGAAAGTCCCAGAATTCCATATTTCCATGCACTTTCTGTGAGAATGCCAGCATTGCCCGATTGTCAGCACCTTAGAGAACTCATTGCACAGCTGGTCTGTGAGTATTCTATCAAGTACTCAGTTGCTCTGGATGATGAGCACATTTCAAAAAAGAAATATCTTATGCCTCCCAAAGGCTAATAAAACGTACCTGGATTAGTTGCTAGAACCACTCGCTAGAACCGATCACTGAACTCTAGGTCATAAGAGTCACTTTTCTGTTCATGGACAGTGGTGAAGAGAGTAGGTAGAAGTAATGGATGTAGTATTCATGGATATACCAAAATAGAGATATATGATAGATCATTAAAAGTAGAGGCTGGAAATCAGAAAAAAAATGTGGATTTTTCAGATATATTTTGGAGTAACAAACAGGATATCTATAAAAGAAGATGGTATATAAATTGGAAATATGTCAACTCTAAGGTAGCTGGCAAATGAAAAAGGGATCTCTGTCAGAATCCTGTGGATGAATGTTGTCTAAAGATAATTCTTGATACAATTATATACTAGGTAAGGGAATTAGGCACTCATTATATATTTAATTTTAATCACCCAGAACAAGAATATTTTCATGCTAACCATCTTAAACCAATTTAGGAAAAATCAATGCATGTATATGTACATACATATGATAATCCTTGTATATATAAACTGACATTTGATTAATTGTAATCAAGTACTTTTCTTGTGATTTTAGATTTAAGTGATAGAAAGATTTTTACATTTATTAAAGTAAACTATATTAAAGCATTTTGGGAAAACCCTGTGGACAAGTAGCAGAAGGAAAATGTCTCATAAATAATTTTGCTAAGTATGAATAGGGCTGTAGTCATTTAAGATGCAAGAAAATAGATCCACTTCATAGTCATTAAAATCTATTTATGTTTTCTATATGCTTAGATATTTTAAACAATACTATAATCCAATTGTTTAAAACAAAATTTACCAGTAAGTTTGTGAAACTAAATATCTTTGACCCAAGGGAATTTTAAGACTACATTAAGATATATTAAGCATGGATGCTTCTAAATGCTCATGAAAGAAACAACAAATACTGACTAAAAGTAATATCTACTTCTGAGCATATGATCTGGAGGTGTGCATAATAAAAAATCCACTGGGTGATAAAGCTTATTCACAAAGAAAATGTTGACTTAAAATAGGAAATGCCATACGCTATAATCCAGAAAGTCTCTGCAGTGGAACCAAAAGAAAGCAAATGAAAGCACTGAACAACTTTTGAGCACATTAGAAAATACTGGTAGCCTTTCACAGTTCCTATGACTATCAGTCAATTAAAGAAGGCAGCTATATCGCTTTTATAAGAGATTACCTCTATAACAGTCAGCTCTAATTTACATTTAGGGAATGATTTAATTACCATCATGGTTTTCTTTGTTCTATGACAAGGAGGTAAAGAGGTCTCATATTAAAACTTTGCAGCACCTGAAAGGTAAAGTTCATTAGGACACATTATAAATAGTTGTTACAGTTAGGATCCACAGAGATGTTTGATGCCTGTAGCAGTGTGAGGCTTTTCTTCCTTTTCGTGAGCCAAATATAATACTAAAGTCTATATAAACTGGGTAATTGAGTAAAATATATTAATACAGGAGAGCTCTGTTATCAGAAATGGATTATTCAGTCAAGGAGATGTTGGCTAGAGGATCCAAGCCCCCAAAAAGATAAAGGCTTTTTGCCAAAAAACTTGGATACCTGCACAAAGAGAAGCTGTAAGGCCCTGCTGTCAAAGACCTGGTTGTAAGCATGGGAAAGATATATCGAGACCACACCTGCAAGTGTACAGATGGTCTCTGGAATGCCAGGGAGAGTTACCAAAGGCCACTAAATCAACAAAGCAAATATTGGTCTCCTTGAGTTAAGCAAGACTCCTCCATCAGCATCAGCTACACCTCACCTGCCTGGAAATACTGTGCAGCAGTGGCAGCCAAATGTCTTTATATCCCAAATCTAATTGGCGATTAGCTCTCTCCTTGGAGGAGTAATTCACGGCTGATGCCACAAGCTTAAGTCCTCTGGTGGTTAGGCGATGTTATAAGCCAGAGTAAGACCTTGTCAGCTTTTACAGAAAAGCTATAGTCCATGGATTATCATACCATCCAAACATATGTATCTATACCAATGTAACCTACCATAATAATTAGTACTGTTTAAATGCCTGTATATCTAACTGCTTATGCAACATCAGTAGGTGTAAAAGGTTATTTCGGGATAAACTACCAACCCATGAAAGGAAACAGGCTGAACAGATCACAGACCAAATTGACATCTCCAAAGAAAGTAGACTGTTCAGCTTCTCGCCCACTTGTGTCCCTTTTCTAAAACCTAGGGAACAACCTGTGGAAAAGGGGGCATGGTAGAATGTAAGGGCTGCTATTGGGGTGAACTATGAAACTACAGAAACATAGACTGGACTGTTATTTGATCAACATGATAGTACATATAAGCTCCCCCATCTGGACAAGGGGCCTCGGGTTGTATATGTTTGGGCATAGCTACTTGCAAATTGGTTTTACATGAAAGATGTCTGTATTCATTACTTATGACCTATTATTAAAAAATAAAAATTAGAAAAAAAGAAAATACTAGTAGCAATGCTGTAAAAGCTAAGATGAGAACTATGTCTGGAGTAATCCGGATTTTGGTTTTTGAGACAGGGTCTCCTTGTAGCCCCAGCTAGCCTTGAACTTCTTATATAGACCAGGGTTGCATAGATTTTAGAGAGATAAGCCTGCTTCTGACATTCAAGTACTAGAATGAAAGGAATACACCACCAAGGCAATGAAACCATGTGTTTTTGATAAGAAGTTTATAAGAAATGAAATTTAAGAATATGCATTAGCTTAACAGTATTGAGAATGTGAAAGAGATTGTGCTGGATAGCTTTAGTGTCAACTTGACACACCTGGATTGAGGGAGCCTCAGTTGGGGAATTGGCTCCATTGGATTGGCCTGTGGCCACATCTGTGGAGTATTGTCTTGATTGTCAAGTAGTGTGGGAGGGCCCAGCCCACAATGAGTGGTGCCACCCTGGGCAGGTTGTTGTGTACCGTATAAAAAGGCAGGTGGGCATGAGCCAGGGGAGCAAGCCAGTGAACAGCATTCATCCATGGCCTGTGCTTCAGCTTGTGCCTCCAGGTTCCTGCCTTGAGTTCCTGCCTTGGGCTCCCTAAGTGATGAACTGTGACCCCAGAGATATAGGCTGAATAAACCCTTTCTTCCACAAGTTGGTGTCAGTCAGAGAGCTTTGTCACAGCAATGGACATCAAACTACAACAAAAATTGGTACCAGAGAGTGAGGTATTGCTGTGACAGACCTGACCTTGGTGTTTTGGGGAAGGATTGTGAAATCGTTTGGAACTTTGGGCTAGAAAAATCATTGAATGCCTAATTGTGGCTGTGGAAATTGGAACAGTTTTGCTGAAAGAGTTGTAGGAGATGGAGGACTGGCTTGTGAAGTTTCTAGTTTCAAAGGGAAGCAGAGGTCATCAAGACGGTTTAATCTGTGGGTTCTGGTCAGCTGGGGCTGAAGAATTAGCTGTAAGTAACAAGAGACCAGAACCTGATATCAAATCTTTGTTGTACTGGGACAATTGATGCTGGTTAGCTGGGGCTGAAAAATCAGCTGTAAGTAACAAGAGACCAGCATCACTGTGGTGAAATCTTCTGGGAAGAATTTCTTCAGGGTCAGCACACAGAAGCTATGTTCCAGAAGGGGCCAGAGCCTCCATGTCAAGCCAGAAGCAGGACTTGGTAGTGTGTAAGAGTCTCCTATATGGTTCTGGTGTTGAAATTTAAGGGGGTCACAGAGAGCAGCCAAGGCTTGGCACTGTGAGAGGTCGGAAAGACCATTGGTGGAAGTGAACCTTGGTTGCAGTGAAGACCCCAGGATTGCAGAGGTCATGGAGAGAATCTGAGGCTTGGCACCAGGAGAGGTCAGAAGAGACCATTGGTGAAGGTGCTGCCTCAGTTTCTGTGGTGACCCCAGATTTTTGGAGATGCCAGGACCATGGGACGACCACCAAGAGCAGCAGCAGGTGTGGAATGAAGTCGGCCTGGCCCTTCGAGATGAGCTGTGTGTGCCACGGATGGCAGACTCAGAGAAGGGGAGTTGCCAAAACCCTTTGGTGCCCAGAAGATCATGAGTGAATCCCAGGTCTCCAGCCTTGAGCTACTTTGCTGGACTTAGGTTTTGTTTGAGAGTGCCTGATTCTTCCCTTTGAAATAAGACAGTACTTGTTTTAGATTTTACAGCAGCCCACAGTTAAGAGACTTTTAACAGACTGTGAACTTTTAAGTGTTTGGACATTTTAAGGACTGTGGGGCTTTTAAGGTTGTACTGTCTTAGGTTGTGATTAATGTTAACATCATACTTTGGGGATAAGAACTGGAAAGGTGGTGGTTTAATAGTGATGTGTTTTGTGTGTCAAGTTGACAGGGGTCAATTGTGCTGGATAGCTTTAGTGTCATCTTGAAACACCTGGGTTGAGCGAGCCTCAATTGGGAAATTGTCTCCATTGGATTGGCCTGTGGCCACATCTGTGGAGTATTGTCTTGATTGTCAAGCAGTGTGGGAGGGCCCAGCCCACAATGAGTAGTGCTACCCTGGGCAGGTTGTTGTGTACCATATAAGAAGGTGGGCTGGGCATGAGCCAGGGGAGCAAGTCAGTGAACAGCATTCCTCCATGGCCTGTGCTTCAGCTTGTGCCTCCAGGTTCCTGCCCTGAGTTCCTGCCTTAGGCACCCTAAGTGATGAACTGTGACCCAGGAGATTTAAACTGAATAAACCCTTTCCTCCCCAAGTTGGTGTAGGTCAGAATGTTTTGTCACAGCAATGGAAGACAAACTAAAACAGAGATTAACAGACATGGTAGCAGAGAATGCAGTAGCCTGTAGTCAGTATGCTACAGAAAACTGGATATGCTTCAAATCTTTTTGAAAAATTATCAATCAAGTTAATTAAATTCAAATAAATACTTTTTTGCTTTTAATGCTTAAAGTGTTGTTGTAGTTTTATTTTCATTTAAGATGAGAGTAAATCTAATGCAGCAAGTATGGTTATTGATGTTAAAACATTGAATGATCAAGCACTAGAAATTTCAGGGATTAAAACAGGAACTGTGAATAGGGATGAGATTCATAAATTCAGTTTAGTCTTTGATAGAATTAGAGAATTTTGAGACAGGAAGGAGAATAATATAAACAAAATTCAGGAAAACAGAAACAAATATTAATAAGTTGGTAAATTTGTGAAAAATAAGGCTTATATTCATTTTCCAAATTAAGATGGAATACCATAAAAATATTCCATAGTGTTTCAAAATTTCCAATGAAAGATAAAGATTACCAGCCCAGCGTGAATATCTGAGTTTATGGAGAAAAAAAGAATAATAAAAATGGCCCTCTTACTCAGGAAATTCAGAGTTTTGGAACTTAGTACCAGAGCTGGAAAAAAAAAAATAAAGATTGAATATCATTCAATGACCAGGCTTTGTGTTGGTTTAATTTCAAAATGTTAGCAATGAAACAAAATCTTTGAGGACACTTATATTTTATTTAATATGATTCAAATCTCTAATACTAGTGAATTTACTCAGCTCTTTTGCCGTTCTTCTGTAAAAGTTGCATGCTATGAACTTAGAGGAATCAATGATTAGTTTTGTTCCTTCAAACAAGAAAGGAAACCACATTTATTGAGTACTAAGTGAAGGAGTTTGTAGGAGTTGACTCATAGAATTTCCAAACAAGCTTGGGTAGGGTAGTTAGAAAATTGAAAGGTAAAGATTTGAAACTAACATTTAGTAAATATGAATTAGATTCATTTCTGAAATCAGGTTAATAATATTCCTATTGGCTGAATCATGGGGGAATTAAAAATAGCACTGTAAAACAACACAAAGTGCAGTAATTATGTTACTGTTTCTTACTGTATGAGTATTATGTGCGCTTGCTCTTCCTGTGTCCTTAAATGCATATGCTTATACAATGCATGCACATTCCTGGATGTGTGTTAGTTATTGGAGGAGAACCTTGGCTGTTGCTCTTCAGGAGATGTCTATACCTTATTTTGAGGCAGAATCTCTCCTTGGGACCTGGTGCTTTGCTGATTAGTCTATGCTGTCCAGCCAGGGAGCCACAGGGTTCAGCTTTCCCCACTTCCTCAGGTCTTGATTTACAAACTCACACCACAAAGCTGAGCTTTATATTTGATCATGGCTGATTGCTAAATCATTAAATAAAGAGTATCAAGGTATGACACTTCCTTAATAAGCTACTTGATCTATTTGCAGAAGTAGGACAATACTGTTATATCACTCTACAAACTAATTTTGAATTAGGTACTTTTAGAAATTAATGGCTCTGATTGGAGTGAAAAAACATTAAAATGAATTCATAAATTTTTCTAAATTCCTATTCATACACAAAATTTAGTATTCTTTGGTTCTCAAAAATAAATATGACAAAAGATAAATTATTTAAAGTAATTTGTATGCTAATTATTAACTAAGTGATTGAGATTTTTATTAGAAATATTTGACATAAAATAATTATGTATTTAATTAAATGCATTTAACAAACTAACTATTCCTTACTTTTGAATGTCAATTAGTCATGTTTAACCCAAAACATCTACAAAAGTTAGAATTTATTATCATATGGTTAACACAGCTGAAATAATAATTATCAATCTTTTATTAATGACTAAAGACTAACATATAACAAACTGACAGAAAATCCTAATCAAGATACATCGGGTAGAGTGAGAAGAAATTTGTTCATGATTAAAGGAAGTCTATGTTTTCTGTATGTATGAATTCCCATGATTTTTGTGACTCTAATTCCTAAACTGCCCATGACATACAGTGCCTTTTCAGAGTCAACATCTGTTACAGCCTCTTTGTAAATCATTCTGAAGGAAGAATAACAACAATATTAATATCTGGAATGTTAAATTCCTGATTCTCCAGGGTCCTAATTACAGATGTATTGTTTGGATGTTATTGTTCTAGTGAACTGGTAGAGTCTATTTCTTCAAAATTCTAAAAAATATTACAATGAGAGATGTCTCTATATTAAGTTTATACTAGTTGCTAATAACAACTGAGTCATTAAACCCTTACGTACTGATTATTATCAATCCCTGACAGAGGTCTAAACTATACAACATCTTTAATATCACATTTTCCTCTCTATTTGCTATGCCTATATTATTATATAGAGAATTTGGTAAGAGACAATTAGTAATACTTTAATTTTGAACAAACACATATTTAGGTATGTCTTATATTTCAGATAGTTTAAAAATGTCTAGGATGGTAAGGCATTATTGATGAGTGCAACACTCACTTTGCATGTAGACAGAAAAACAGAAAACCTTAACTGACCAGGAAAGTCCCTAGTAGCAACCATTACATAGTGCCAGAGGTCCTGTGTAGGTTGTTGTGAAAGACAAGGCATCAATGATCCTACCCAGCACTGGACATTCTGTCTTGTAATACAGATCTGCCTGGCAAGGTGGGCCTACTGGTATAACAGTGGCACATTGCTAAGACAGTAACCAACCACTTTCTGCTTAAATATGAGAAGGCTACTGCACAAAAAGGATTTCATGTCTGGTGCTATAAAGCTGGCCCAAAGTCCTTGGCTAGATAAACATTAAGCCCTAGGAGGAGAATCTGCTTTACT
This sequence comes from Rhizomys pruinosus, assembly GCA_009823505.1. Classification (NCBI taxonomy): domain Eukaryota; kingdom Metazoa; phylum Chordata; class Mammalia; order Rodentia; family Spalacidae; genus Rhizomys; species Rhizomys pruinosus. Next base: position 666,094 of record VZQC01003771.1, on the reverse strand, counting down.
AAATGGTTATGCTGTCAAACTATCCTTTAAATCTTTATGTTTATACTTATAGATTGGCATTAGACTAATTTTGGCCAAGAAGCTTTTCTGTTTCAGATACTTATAAATGGCCAAAGTGCAAATTATAAATAACTATAAGTACTCAGATGTGGATTTGTCATCAATATCCACAATTCAGAAATAATTTGTTGGAGGAGGGGATAAGGACTTGAAGTACTTTCTTATACACATAGCACACCCAATGTAGTCATGACTGCACAGCAGCTATTGTTGCCTGCAATGGATGACTGGCCTTATCAAAAGTTACTTATGGAGTGAGGAGGGACTGACAAGCCTTAGCCCAACCTCCTGAACTTTTCCCTACTAAAGGATGCTAGGGGTGAGATAGTCATTTTCATTAGTTTTATGGACACATTGGGACTCACCAGTTCCAGTGTCTAGTTCTCAACCGATAGTCACATAGATGACCCATTTAGTGGGTCTCATAAAAATATCAAAAAAAAAAAAACAATAACAGCTCATAAATGTGGGAAGGGAAACTACAAAGAAGAGGGCAAAAACAAATCGGAGCAACACTGCAGGGTTATAATAATCAGAATACATGCTACAATGTAAGAAACTGTCAGATATGGTTAAGATGCTTTATATGAAATGCACAGAAATTCAATACAAATATACATTACAAATTTAATGCAACAGAGGGTGCATACAGTGATTTATTTAAGTAATACACAGCTGATCCTCATAAAATGTCTTCATATTGCCTCATATTACAGAAGCTGTCATTATGAATCCAAATATGGATATGGTAATATGTTTTAGAACAGATGATACTAAGAAGAGCAAAAGTAAATAGGATGTAAATTGTCCTCTGACACCTATGCTCTAAAATAAGCACATCAGATTATTACTCACATAGCCCACAACACCTCAGAATTTAGAGTATAAATATGAAGAAAAACTTCATCTTTTCACATTAAAACACTGATTGGGGCCCTCTGACTGGGGTCACAAAAGAGGGTGAAATTAGTTATGAAATTCCATAACAATCTGTTGGCCTGCATAGGGACACCAGGTTTCAGGACATGAAAACCTATTTATGTTTTTGATTTGCCACTTAAGTTATTACTTAAATGAATACATTTTATACTGCTACTTAAAAAATTAGAAAATTTCCACTAAGTGGCATAATGGTAAAATTCTTTCAGTTATAGCCATTTGTGGTTTGTGTTATCATGAGTTTTAACTCAGAATCACTATTGTTGGGTATTGTTTTATGTATGAACAGGCAAAAGAATATATAAAATAAGGAATACTAGTGGTAATATAAAATGAAGTTGAGTTAAATTAAAAAAAAAACATCCAATTGAACAAATATCATTTTGTAATCATATGATTTATAAGCAAGAATTTATACATACTAATCACAATTTCTATACATAAAATCACATTATGAAATACATGAACTAACTGCAATAAATGCATTTTTCTGTAAGTAATCATGTATTTTTGAGGATGTCATGGAGAATTTATTGAAACCAATCTTTAAAACACATAAAGTATGGAGAATGTTCTTAGACTTTTCTGATTTTGCATGAAAATCTTATCAGCATCTTTCAAACTGTCAAATTTGCTGAAACAGAAATATGAATTTAAAAGTCTATGAGCTACAACTTGAAAATGTCAAAATTAGGCAATCTAGATATAACCAAGAATCCAATTTTCCAGCATCATTTGCTGAAGATGCTTCCTTTTCTTCCATTATACAACTTTGGCATCTTTAAAAAAAATTAGATAACTATAGCTACATGAAGTTACATCTGGGTCCTCAATTCTATTCCACTGATCATGTTGCTGAGAACTCAACACACATTGTCTACGGTGCATTTCAAAAGACAAAAATTTCAAACTGACCAGGAAGCTTCCAACCTGCTGTCTAGATTTCATACTACAAGTCTAGGTGTTATTCAGGCTTCTAGGCGAAAAGACATCAATAGTCTTACCTAGCCCTGGACCATACCTAGAGCAATAGTGATCTGCCAGAAAGCATGTACTTATTGGTGCTATGGTGACATGATAGTGATGTGGTAACTAACTGCTTGCTGATTGGAATTGAGTTTGATCAAGGCTAGGGAATTATATTTCTGGTAATTTATTTCTGGTCAAAATCTCACTTCTGGGGGTTCTCAGGCCCTAGGATAGAAATCTGCTATAGTTATCTTGCTGAAAGATTATGTCACCACATTTTCTTATAAATATTTATGTTTGTACCCATAGACATCGCTGTTCTCAATGTTGATCAAAGAGACTTCTTTTTCCTAAGTATTGATAGCAATCAGCGGAGGCATGCATGACCGGCCTAAGTTCTGCTAATAAGAGACAGTGTTCAGCTCTATATGGGACATCCATAATAACCTCTACCTCCACACCAAAGGCTCTGGGAACAAAACAGAATAAGGATGCATGTTATACTTATTCTTCTGTGCTGTGATAAAACACTATGACCCAGACAATTTATAGAAGGAATACTCTGTTTGGCATATGGTTCCATAATGAGAGTCCATACTGGCAGGGCAGGCATGGTGGAAAGAGGTGGCTTGAATAAACTCACAACTTCAAGTAGCCACAGGAAGCAGGGTGAAAGAAGAAATCCAGCCAGGCTTAAGAACCATTCAAGGTTCACTGCCAGTGACGTGCTTGTGATTCCAGCATGCTCACAAACCTTAAAGGTTCCAAGACCCTATCCAAACAAACCAGGAACTTGGAACCAGGTGTCCAAGTGCGTGGAGATGGTGGGGGGCATTCTCATTCAAGCCTCTACAACGTGGAAAATATGTAAAAGTTAGGGATGATTAGGAATGCTGTGAAGTACTGTGTTTTGTACATGGCAAGGCGAAGCTACTCATGAAATCACAACAGCTCCCCCAAACCTGCACAAGATCAAACCAGGCAAATACAGGCATAGTTGGTAGGTGATCTCTACTATACACCTTGCCCCATCCTGAGCAGTTATTAGTACTGGATATTTGCTGTGGTAGGGAGAATCATGCATTTTCAGCATACAGTCACCATTAAGTATCCCATGCTTTAGTTAATTGACTGACACCCATACTCACAGGAGAAACAATAATCAGATAGGTGGATTATAAACAAACAAACAAACAAAAAATCCAAGGGGCTAGAGAGATGGCTCAGCAGTTAAAAGCGCTACTCTTGCAGAAGACCTGGGTTTAATTCCCAGCACCCACATGGCGGCTAAGAACTGTCTTTGACTCCAGTTCCAGGGGAATCAGACGCCCTCTTCTGACCTCAAAATTTTCAAAAACAGAGAAAGCTTTTGAAAAGAGTTGAATGGTTAGAGAAAAATGGCATACAAGAGAACAAATCACAGATACAGTAGAAATAAAAAAACAGCAGGAAATAAATTATTCTGTGGTGTCTGCAAAGGGAGTATCCGTGAATGAGAAACAACTTATTTTATCAGATGGAGAGGAATCTCTTAAGCAATGAACTTTATTAATGTTCTCCATGCTCCCTGTTTATTCTAATAATTACTATTGTTTGCTTACATGAAAAAATATTTATTTTAAAAAGAGAAAATATTAATATTTATATCCCCATAGTGTTGACATAAAAGAATATAGAAATTAATAACTGAGATATTTCAAATGATATTTCTCTTTCAAGATCCAACAATATAAGGTAACTCTATTCTGATTAAATACTACATGGTACGTGTTGTATTTTTAACTAGTTAATCTAGAAATTAAAGATATTAAAATGTATGCAGGAATAAAACAAATTTCGTTATTAGAATGTAGAATTTAGATAGTAACATATAAAAAGAGCACTGTAAGTGCCAGTTAAGCAGATGTACTAAATTATCCAGGGGTAGGGATATAACCAAATGTTAGACACTGCTTTAATATGCAAAAAACCCTGATTTTAATGCCCAGCTCTACCAAATTAAATTAAATTAAATTAAAATATTAATTTTGGAAGTTGAAGTGAATGAAACCACTTTTAGAATGGAAATTAAAACAAAGAAGGAATAAAATTCAAATAATTGATGCATGCAGAAAATATAGTAAAATGAACATTATGTATTTAATTGAGCAAAATTAAAAATTGAAACTCAGTAAGGATTAGAAAAGTGGGCAAGAAATAGTAACCATTGCGGAGGAGCGTCAGTCAATTGATCCCTGCAAGGACAGGGAAACTGTGAAGCTAGGTAGGCTGAACTGGCTGGCTGCAGGGATTAAACACACAAGAGCATTTGGAGACCATCAGTTAGAATCAATGACCCTTTTACAAAATAATAGGGGATAGAGAGATGGCAGCTTAGAACATTACCTGTTCTTACAGAAGACGTGGGTTTGCATCCCAGCACCCATAGAGCATCTAATCACCCTCCATAACCCCAGTCCCAGAGGTTCCAATGTCCTCTTCTATCTTCTTTGGGCACTCCTCAATACAGATGCACTTATATACATACAGGCATAATAATCATATAAATGAAATAAAGTAAAAAGTCAAAATAAAAAGTAAAAATAGAGATCATGAATTTAGGTAGTTTGTAAGGTGCTGATTTGAATAAGATCAAGACACATTATATGAAATTCTCAAAATATCTAAATATTTGCCAAAAACCAAAAATTAAAACCCATTATCTAAACATGAAGAAATAATAAAATTGTAATAAAATTTATAATGCAAAACCATTTTTTTCAGGAATAAACAGGACTTACACGGTAAAAAGCTTAATCATGTCCTGCCTCTGACTAACACATATTAAACTCAACTGAAGATAAATTGTGATAAAACTTTAGAGTTTCAAAAAAAATCAATGCAAATAAAAGTGTTCAGGACTCTACAAATTAAGAACAAGATACATGTTGGAAATAAAAATAAATTTTGTTGAAAAGCATATAAACATTAATATAGTAAAATAATAGAGTTTCTAAGCAGCTTTTAAGCTCCTTAGAAAGCAAGTGTTTGTTCTATCATATCTACACAATTTTTTTTAAATATAAAGAACATTATAAGTGCCTTTATATGGCCAGGTCTGATGGCTCTTGCCTTTAATCCCACCACTTGGGAGGCACAGGCAGGTGGATCTCTATGAGTTCAAAGCCATCCTGGTTTACAAAATAGGCTCCAGGGCAGCGGGGGCTGCAGGAAGACCCTGCCTCAAAAAGCCCCCCCCCCAATCTTTATGTATGTGAAACCTTGGTTAATATCATAATCATAAATTCTTGAGGAATCACTGGAAGATGAGTTCCATCTCTTGAAGTGATGACAGCAAATCATAGTAGCATTGAATGTTTTAAATTAAGAGTGAAGACGTAAAGTGGAAGATAAAGTTGAAAGGTTAAACTGTGTTTATTTTTATGAAAAACTGAAATAAGAATATTTGAAAAATGTGTTTATCATATTGGTAATTTGTAGCATATTGTAGCCACATAATATTTTACTCAATTGTTATCTCAGCAACAGATGGTTAAAGAATGTAAAGTAGGACCCAATTATTTGTAGAAAATAGACTCACATAAGCTTTTACATTAGATAGCAATATATATATATATATATATTACAAATATATATATTTATTTGTATCATTGACTCTTCCTAAGACTCCAAGGAAGACAGGACTGGGTTATACTTTTTATGCTTCTATGAATTAAGTTTATACTATTTTCATAGACTAAAGAAGTCTTTATTGTAATACTATAAAACAATGTTTTATAGTTAATTTATGTGATAAGTTAAGTAAAATAAATGACCCCCAAAATTCTGGTTAAGCACTTCTTTCTTGGCATGTCTGAAAGTTTGTTAAATGGAGGATCAGTATTTTCAGTTAGTAGACTGAGTAAACACATCACTATCATAGACAAAGATATGCATTTGATTTGTTGAACAGCTAGGAAGGAGAAAATCCACAAAGATGTTTGACCCATGGTCTCTGTTGGAGCTGGAATGTGCACATTCTGGCTCTCTTAGCCAGAGGTCCTATACTGAGGGTTTCAATAGACCTCTTCATCCTCTGCCTGAGAGCCTCAGACTGAATGGTAGCATCAAGTTTCTTGGTTCTTCAGATTGAAGAAAGAACATTGTTGGATTTGGCCTCTATAATCACTGTGATAATGCCTATAGTAAACCTCTCATATGATAGAAACATCATAAATATACTAAACATAAAAATTGATATGACATTAATAATTGAATAATTCTACAAAAGTTATTCTTATAGCATCCTTGGAGAGTAATAAAGAATTAAATCATATAATTACATTTTAAATTAAACACATAAGGCTTAATTGATAACCCAAAATTTTCCAGTTCATCTCAAAAGTGACATCTAAATTTATAAAAATTATATTACAAATTTTTATAAAATTGTGACTGAAAATATAAATGTAAAACAAAAGATAAGAAAGTAAAGGAACCCACTCAGACAAAATACAAAACCATCATTCTAAAACAATATGCCACATAAAATAGAACTTAGTTTAAAGCAATAAATGTAATAGCTGCCAACAAACACTCCAAAAAGAAATGGCAAAATTAATTTCAAAACAGAATACACCAAATAATTCCAAAGTGAAAATATAATATCACATTAATGGTAGGAGATTCAGCACATTATTAAGAAAATATGAATAAAGTAGCTAAGCACCAAGGAACAATTACACAAAAATATCATAATCAATAAAGCAAATATCTTGTGCTTACCGTATTGTAGCTTGACATAGAATATTCCTATTTTGAAAAGAAAAACATGAGCTAGTTCACCAAGCATCTCATGCATTATGTTCTAAGAAAATATCAAGTAATGGGATGAAGCAGAAATGCTACAAATATCATTCTATTCGGAATCTAATAAACTAAAAATTAACCTTTTTAAATGATCATAGTTGAGAGAAAATTTAAAAAGCAGGTACCTCTTTAGTCTGTGAAAATAGTATAAACTTAATTCATAGAAGCATAAAAAGTATAACCCAGTCCTGTCTTCCTTGGAGTCTTAGGAAGAGTCAATGATACAAATAAAGATAAAAGACTCTTACATGAGTACTATTGTCTGATATTACATTGATTAAAACTATTGACTTACAGTTTCATTTCTACCATGCAAGATATTTGGAAATCATTATTTCTTCCTTGCAATAAGAAAAAAGTCTTAATGAACTGACCTTCAGAAAACATGCCTTGCAAGACAAGAAAATTCTGAAATTTGTGAAGACAGGAAAATGCCTTATTCCATAGCCAGGTGTGATTATATTCCCTGGAGCAGAAGTTAGTGGAACTATTAGCTGATAGAAATATTAACTTACAGTTTTGAAAATTTTCTGAAAATGGAATGTGAATTGTATGAAAGTAAGGCATTCACTGGTATCAGTCTTAGGGGTCTCACAATGCTGGAGTCCAACAAGAAACTCACCAGATTCTGAATAAAACATCAAGAAAAATCTTCATGGTCAGATATATTGAAGATAAATTAGATTATTTCAAATATATTTTAAATCTGTGTAACAGGGCTACTTCCAGGGAAAAATAGTTTTACTGTACTTTCTCACCAAGTTATAATGATTTACACAATTACAAACCCTCTGAGTAAACACAGTGTCTTATGTATGGTGGCAGAAATTCATATGAAATGTTTGTGAAGGCAACAGTCTATATAATCAGAGCCTCTGCAAGAATAAACATGAATAATAAATTGTATAAATAAATTAATCCCCTCACGAGTACTCCAGACCTGTGTGAGGAAGAACTCAGGTTGTTAACTCTAAGTAAAAGACAAAGGGGGTTGGGGGTGGGGTGGGACGACGATATGGCAACAAGAGGACTGTGAAGATCAAGATCCCAGTAACTACATCTGACATGAAGACCATCTATTAATACACCTCACACTTCATAGGATAAAGCCTCACAATGAAAGTTTTCATCCAGTAACATAAAGTCTCACACTGAAGAATGTAGCCCCCATACTTAGTATCAGATAAATACATTATATATATATATATATATATATATATATAATTTGATTAAAAATTATAAGCATGGTAAGTTAATAGAGGAAATGCAGTTTGAAGATATAAAATATGTATCTTATCCAGTCCCAGATATACAATGAATTTGAAATTACTATAAAACAGATGCTACATATGTAAAAGGGAGCATAAGGCATAGAGGAATGCCACATAATGTTGTTCAAATTCAGGAGACCTTTATTAGCCAGTGATCAGAAAGGGGGCTAACACCCAAAAGAACATTTAACCCTGAGTGGAGGCAGAGTAGGATTTATAAAGTCTAAAGTCACAATTACAACATTTTATGGAAAAATTCAATAACCATAGTCACAATAACTCACTGTGATGGTTAATCTTGAGTGTCACTTGAATGGACTAGGGATGAACAAATATGAGAAAGAGATCTTCAGATTGGACTACCTCAAGCTGGATGGCCCACCCTAAATGTAGGCATTACCTTCTGAGGCAGGCAATATAAACAGCCATGGCAGAGGGAGCTGGTCCCTTTTTCCCTGCGGCTTGTGTTCTCTCTCACTGGTGAGTTTATCTTGCTGCTGTGATAACTCCTTGGATTCCAGCATCTACTGAGACCAGATCTCCTGGAATCCAATGGGCCTTCAGCACCAGATTGGGAATACTGAGACATCCAGCCTTGTGGACTGAGCAGTTCCCTGGATTCTCAGCTTCTCCAATGCGATGCAGCTATTGTTGGACTCCTTGGAATCTATCCCATGAGTGAATCAATAAATCTGTATACATGTATATTTCATTCTATTGATTCTGTTTCTTCAGAGAACCCTTACTAATAAAGATTGTGGTATGAGGAATGGTTCTAGGGAAACAGAATTGAAAAGATGAGTTTCTTAGGTGGGCTTGGTAGTTTCTGGAACCAGCTCTCCAACCCAATGAAACCTAGAGTTACTGAAGCCTCTCCTGGTGGCATGAAGAGGAATGATAATCCTTGGTGCAGACTATTTGATGTAATTATGAAGACAGATCCATTTGAGTCACTTAACTCGCTTCTTGTTAGGAGCAAGGAATTTAGCAACTCTATATAAAATGTCTGAAAAATTGTGGAAAGATAAGGAAAATAATGATGTCAGCTGGTTTCTCCTTGCATCTCTGAATAAAGTGATAGAGGAAAATAAGGAGCTCAGTGATAAAATTAACCAGCTCCAGATTCGCAGCAACAGTTTAAAAGTTTCCAAGTGTACTCTGGAAGAGAGTCTTCTATCCAGCAGCCAAAGAGCTAAAGCAGCAGAAAATCAAGCTGGAGCCCTTATTATATGTTTGGCTGATTTACAATGCAAATTTAATTCCCAGCCAGGAAGAGTGTCAGCAGTCAAAGTGAGAGTACTGGTGGGGAAAGGGTAGAACCCTGAAACTTGGGATGCAGATGTGTGGGGGAATCATGATGATGAGGACTCTGAACCGTTGGATTCTGAGGGATTTACTTTATCTGAGGAAATAATCTCCCCACCCTCAGCAGAGAGTGCATTCCCACACCCTGCAGACCTGCCCTCCCTACCCTCACCTGAGAAAACTAATCTCACTTTCCCAGAGGGAGCTAATGTCCCTCAGTGCCCTGCAATTGTTGCCTCTATACCTATAACCAGAGTCAAGGCTAGCAAGCCCCTAGAGATGAGAAAGAAAGTATGATCCATGAGGAGGTGTGCTACACCACTAAAGAAATTAATGAGTTTGCTAGTTCATTCTGGCATAATCCTAACAAATATGTATGGGAATGGATTTTAAGGGTGTAGGATAATGGTGGAAGGAATATAAAGTTGGATCAGACTGAGTTTATCAATATGGGCCCACTGAGTAGAGATTCCAAGTTTAACATGGACCAACAGTCAATGATGGTGGTTTGCTTTCTGTCCATCCATGCAAGAATTTGATGTAATTTGTTTTCTTGAACTTAAGTTTTCTGACTGGTGTCAGGGCAGTGTCTTTGAGTCATGCGTGACTGCCTTCCACATGCTGTCCTTCCCTTCTTGGCTCAGCTCCAGGACTTGCCTCCTGCCTGCAGGCTGGAAGTCTCTGGGCTCTGCTCCCACAAGAATGGGGGAGGGAAAAGTGCCGGAGATCACCTGCAGAATGGAAGGAACTCACACACACATGAACACACACACACATACACACACACACACACACACACACACACACACACACACACACGCGCGCACGTGCGTGGAGAGCCAGGGAGAACTCCTTTTATTTTCTGTCAGCGAGGTCTATATATTTAAGTCTACTGTGCTCTGGGCAAGGAAGTTGGGGAGCAGGCGGAAGGGAGTGGTGAGCCAACTTGGTTCTAATCCAGGGGCTGCAGAGCTCCAGTTTGTGCAACAGGTAACTAGAGGTGTGACATTTTGTTCAATGACTCAATGGAAGGGGCCTGGAACTTTGCAGAGATAGGGTGAAGCAAGAATCACTGTAATATCCCAAATCTTCCTGCTACAAATAACTGTGGAAGCCCACAGATTTATCAGATAACTGGAGATCTCCCAGGACAGGTTTTCCAAGTTCTGGCTTCAAGCCACACACAAAGTTTCATTCCCACAACTGGAGTTTGATGAAATCTTAGGTTTCCCAAATTTCTAAGAATGTTGAACACTTACGAGTTTCTTTGCCATTTTTATGTCTGCTTTTCAGAGCTTTTTGTACAGATCCATAGCCCATTTTTTAATTGGGTCATGTTTTTTTGCTTCACTTTTTGTTCAGTTATTTGTATATTGTATATATAATCTACTTTAAGATGTATAGGTGGTGAAGATCTTCTTCCACTCTGTGGCCTTATTTTTCACTGAATTAGCTGTTTCCCTTGCCTTACAGAAGCTTTAATGTGCTCCCATCTGTTGATTGTTGACCTTAATTCCTGACCAAATTATGGCTTATTTAGAAAGAAGGTTCCTGTACCCATATCTTCTCTTGTAGTTCCAATATTTTGTCTTAACAGTTGCAATGCGTCAGACTTTTTATTGCAGTTTTGATCCACTTGGACTTTACTTTTGTGTGATGTGATAAGTATGGGTCTAATTTTATTCTTGTATATGTGGAGATTCAATTTGTCAGCACCATTTGTTAATGACGCTCTCCTTACTCCACTATGTGTTCTTGGCACCTTTGTCCAATATCAGGAGGTTTTAATTGGGTGTATTCATGTTTGGGTCTTCTACGTTGTCCCATGTATCTAAAGGTCTGTTTTGTGTCTATATCATGCAGTTTTATGATTATGTTATATTTGAGTATGTTATGGTAATACCCCTGGCACTGCTCTTTGTGCTGAGATTGCATTGGCTATTTAGAGAATGGTGAAACTACAGCAATATAGTCTGGACACTCATTTGATCAACTTGATTGAACATACGACCCCCCCACTGGATGGTGGAGCTGTGGGGGTTTGGGCACAACAGCCTGCAAATTGGTTTTACATGAGGGATGCTTGTACTCATGAATTATCACTTATTGCTAAAAAATGAAAAAAATAACTGAGAGAAAGATGCAGGAGAGTTTTGGCAGAATGCATGATCTGGGATGGGGTGGGGTGGGATGGGGGGGAAGGGAAAGGGAAATATGCCTGACCTGAATTGGAAAATGATGTATGAAATACACAAAGCATCAATAAAAATAAAACAAAATAAAAAAATAAAAATTTAAAAGACAAAAAAAGAGAATGCTTCCACTTATTTTTTTCATTATCTCATTGAATTTTCTGTTTTTCATACATAATTTTTTAATCATTCTTAATAGCCTTTATACCCATTTCACCATTAGCACCCTCCTGCACCCACCCTCCTAGAGTTCATATATTCTGTCATCTGTGCTAGGGAACATTGTGCCAAACTATCCTCCTCTCCTACTCCTCAGTGTCAGCTCATCCCCAGAGCTCTAGTTAGCCTATCCAGAGCCCCTTTCACAAAGAAGGCCACATCTGCCTAACCCAACCCCCATCAGAAGCCAATATTTCTTCAGCCAAAATATGAAGACCCTGGACCAAAGTATTCTCAGTTCTAAATGACTATCGATGTCAACCCAGAATACTTGACCTAACAAAAATATCTACTATAGTTGAAGGCTAAAGAAAAATCTTCCGTAACATGAATAGACTGAAAAAATTCGTGTTGAGAAAACCAGCCCAAAAGAGAATTCTTGAAGAAATACAAAAAGTAGAAGAAAGGAACAAATATACCCAAGTGCCAACAGAAATAATTAATGAAGATATAAATGTGGAAATAAAAATCTACACCAAGAATGCAAACAAAACCTAAAATAATAGGAAGATATATATATATATATATATATATATATATATATATATAGAGAGAGAGAGAGAGAGAGAGAGAGAGAGATAGATAGACTAAACTACCCAATCAAGAGGCATAGACTAGTTGAATGGATTTAAAAACAAAATCCATGAATTTGTTGTCTGCAAGAAACCCATCTCACCTTCAATGACAGACACTATCTTAAGGCTAGAGTGTGGAAAAAATTATTCCAAATAAATGGCACTAAGAACCAAGCATGAATTACTGTTCTAATATTGGACAACATAGACTTCAAACTAAAACCAATCTGATAGACAAGATCACTTAATTCTTATCAAATGAACAATTAACCAAGAAGATATTACAATCATGAATGTATACGCATCAAAATCGGGTGCACCTAAATTCATAAATACAATACTACAAGACTTAAGGCACAGATTAATTCCAACATACTCGTAGTAGGGGACTTCAGCATATCACTGTGTTGATTAGACAAGTCAACTGGACACAGAATAAACACAAAGCCATTTGAATTGAAAAGTATTATAACAAAATGGCCCTAACAGACATCCATTGAATATTACATCTAAGCACCTAGTAATATACTTTCCATTCAGCACCCAGGGAACTTTTTCCAAAACTGACCATATAATGGGGTTCAAAGCAAACCTCATCAAATAAAAAAAAACAATAAAATAATTGGATGCATTATATCAGACTACAATGCAATAAAGCTGACTAAAACACCAGAAAATTCCCTAGTAACTACAGGAACTCATGGAGATTAAATAACACACTCTGAATAATGAATGGTTCAAAGGAAAAATTAAGTAAGAAATTAAGCTATTCCTGAAATTAAACAAAAGGGAGAACACAACACAACAAAATATATGGGACACTTTAAAAACAGTCTTAATAGAGAAATTTATAAGCTAAGTGCCTACATTTACAAGGCAGAAAGAGCTGAAATAAATGCCTTAACATTGCAATTCCAGACATTTGAAAGATAAAAACAAATAAAACCCAAGCCCAGCAGACAAGAAGAGATAACAAAATCAGAACAGAGATTAATGAAGTAGAAAGAAAGAAAACAATACAAAGATACAAAGATTCAATGAGTCCAAGAACTAGTTCTTTGAAAAGATTTAAAAAAATAAAAAAAAAAAACATAGTCCTTGTTCTAGTTTGTCTTCCATTGCTGTGACAAAACACTCTGACCAACACCAACTTGGGGAGGAAAGGGTTTATTCAGCTTACATCTCCTGGGTCACATTTCATCACTTAAGGAGCCCAAGGCAGGAACTCAGGGCAGGAACCTGGAGGCCATGGAGGGCTGCTGTTCACTGGCTTGCTCTCTACTGGCTTGCTCTCTGGCTCATGCCCAGCCTGCCTTCTTATACTGTCACTGCTCAACAATCAAGATAATACACCACAGATGTGGCCACAGGCCAATCCAATGGAGCCAATTCCCCAACCGAGGCTCCCTCAACCCAGGTGTGTCAAGTTGACACCAAAGCTATCCAGCACAATTGACCCCTTGTCAACTTGACACACAAACACATCACTATTAAACCACCTTTCCAGTTCTTATCCCCAAAGTATGATGTTAACACTAATCACAACCTAAGACAGTACATCCTTAAAAGCCCCACAGTCCTTAAAATGTCCAAACACTTAAAAGTCCAGTCTATTAAAAGTCTCTTAACTGTGGGCTGCTGTAAAATCCAAAACAAGTACTGTCTTATTTCAAAGGGAAGAATCAGGCACTCTCAAACAAAACCTAAGTCCAGCAAGTAGCTCAAGGCTGGACACCTGGGATTCACTCACGATCTTCTGGGCTCCAAAGGGTCTCGGCAGCTCCCCCTCTCCGACTCTGCCGTCCGTGGCACACTCATCTCGCAGGCCCAGGCCGACTCCATTCTACACCTACCGCTGCTCTTGGTGGTCGTCCCAGGGTACCGGCATCTCCAAAAAGCTGGGGTCGCTACTGAAACTGAGGCAGCACCTTCACCAATGGTCTCTTCTGACCTCTCCTGGTGCAAAGCCTCAGCTTCTCTCCATGACCCCTGCAATCCTGGGGTCTTCACAGCAACCGAGGTGCACTTCCACCAATGGTCTTTCCTGACCTCTCACAGTGCCAAGCCTCGGCTGCTCTCTGTGACCCCCTCAAATTTCAACACCGGAACCATATAGGAGACTCTTACACGTTACCAAGTCCGGCTTCTGGCTCAAGATGGAGGCTCAGGCCCTTTCTGGGTCACAGCTTCTGTGTGCTGACCTTGAAGATATTCTCCCCAGAAGATTTCACCTCAGTGATGCTGGTCTCTTGTTACTTACAGCTGATTTTTCAGCCCCAGCTAACCAGCATCAATTGCCCCAGTACCACAAAAGTTTCACTTCAGGTTCTGGTCTCTTGTTACTTACAGCTGATTCTCCACAGCCCCAGCTGACCAGAACCCACAGATTACACAGTCCTGATGATCTCTGCTCTCCTTTGAAACTAGAAACTTCACAAGCCAGGCCTCCATCTTCTACAACTCCTTCAGCAAAACTGCTCCAAGCTCCACAGCAACAATCTTTAGGCATTCAATGATCTTCCCAGCCCAAAGTTCCAAACGCCTCCACAATCCTTCCCCAAAACACCAAGGTCAGGTCTGTCACAGCAATACCCCACTCGTCTGGTACCAATTTCTGTTCTAGTTTGTCTTCCATTGCTGTGACAAAACACTCTGACCAACACCAACTTGGGGAGGAAAGGGTTTATTCAGCTTACATCTCCTGGGTCACATTTCATCACTTAAGGAGCCCAAGGCAGGAACTCAGGGCAGGAACCTGGAGGCCATGGAGGACTGCTGTTCACTGGCTTGCTCTCTACTGGCTTGCTCTCTGGCTCATGCCCAGCCTGCCTTCTTATACTGTCACTGCTCAACAATCAAGATAATACACCACAGATGTGGCCACAGGCCAATCCAATGGAGCCAATTCCCCAACCAAGGCTCCCTCAACCCAGGTGTGTCAAGTTGACACCAAAGCTATCCAGCACAGTCCTTTAGCCCAGTTAAGCAAAAGAAAGAAAGAGCACCTCCAAATCAACAAAACTAGAGATGAAAGGGGAAACAACACAACAGACAACAAAAAGATTCAGAACATTATGTGGGAACATTTTAAGAATCTATAGTGCATTAAATTTGAAAGCATAAAATAAATGAATGAATATCTGAAATAACGTGGATCACCAAATCTAAATAGAGAAGAGATCAAAAGTCTAAACAAACCCATAACATATAAGGAATTTGAAACAGCAATACAAAACTTCTCAGTTAAAAAAGTCCAGGCCAAGATGAATTTATAGCAGAATTCTACCAGGTATTTATTATTATTATTATTATTATTATTATTATTACTATTATTGTTGTTATTATTATTTTGGGTCTGTTCAAGACAGGGTCTCCCTGTGGCCCTAGCTATCCTGGAACTCGCTCTGCAGACCAGGCTGGCCTTGAACTCACAAAGGTCCGCCTACCTCTGCCTCCCAAGGGCTAGGATTAAAGGTGTGTGCCACCACACCAGGCTCTATCAGATACTTTAAAGAGGGTTTACAACCAATATTACTTAAGTTATTCAAAAGAATAGAAACAGAAGGAGATCTCCCAAACACTTCTATGAAATTGGCATCACTATAATATCGAAATCAGGCAAAGATATAACCAAAAAAATAAACTATAAACCTACATCGTTAATGAATATAGATAGAAAAATTCTCAACAAAATACTTGCAAATTGCATATAGGTACACATCAAAAAGGTCATCTACCATAATTAAGTCATGTTTAATCTAGAGATGTAAGGATGGTTCAACATATGTAAGTCAATAAATGTCATAAATCATGTAAATGGACTCAAAGACAAAATCCCATGGTCATCTCAATTGATACAGAAAAGGACTTTGATAAATTTCACCATGCCTTTACGTTTAAAGTCCTAGAGGGAACTGGACTAGAGGGAACATATTTCAACATAATTAAAGCTATATACAGGGGCTGGAGAGATGGCCTAGCTGTTAAGAGCACTGACCACTCTTGCAGAGGATCTGGGTTCGATCCCCGGCACCCACTTGGTGGCCGAGAACCGTCCAAAACTCCAATTCCAGGAGAACTCCAGTTCCAGGGGAATCCGACACCCTCTTCTGACCTCCGCATTGTTGCGTGACACGGGTGCACAGACCTGTATGCAGACAGTACATTCATACACATACGAAAATAAATAAAAAAAAATAAAAAAAAATAAAGCTATATACAACAAACCCATAGCCAACACCATTTTAAATGGGGAAAAATTAGCATTCCCCTTAAAGTCAGAAACCTAGCATGGCTACCCACTATCTCTACTCCGTTTCAAAACAGTGCTTGAAACTCTTGCTAGAGCAATAAAACAAGAGAAGGAAATTAAAGGAGTACCAATTTGAAAAGAAGAAGTCAAAATATCTTTTTGTAATTGATATGATATTATACCTAACGGATGCCAAAAATTCCACCATAAAATTCATAGAAACAGTGAACACTTTCAACAAAGTGGCAGTTTAGAAAATTAATCTACAAAAGTAGCCTTTCTATATGTGAGTAAAAGCAATTGGAGAAAGAGTACATAGAAACTATCCCATAAATAAATTACATGTAAAAATAATATCTCAGAACAAGCCTGTTGAAAGACAATAAAGATAGCTACAATGAGAAATTTAAATCTTTTTTTTATAAACCAATTTGCATCTACAATGCCTCTTTGAATTTATTTAAACACTTCTCAAAACAATTATTTAAAACCTTTGGTAAGCAAAGGATATGAAAATAATATATAAAAAATGAACAGGAAGTCTTGTAGTGCCATTAGTGATTCCTTTTTCTCTTATTACATACTTTGAAGCAGCCAGTTTTTTTTTTCCCTCTTAAAAACTAGAAGACACGAGCATATTTGTGGTGAATGGATTGTCACTTGCTGATAACTAGTAGAAATGCAATTAGCTCATTGTTATTTCTTTTTGGTCTTTTTGAGACAGGGTCTCCCTGTATCCCCAGCTCTCCTGGAATTCACTATGTAGACTAGGCTGACCTTGAACTCACAAAGATTCATTCATCTGCCTCTACCTCCAAAGTACTGGGATTAAAGGTGTGTGACACCACACCCAGCTACAATAATCCCTTCCTAACAGCTGTAAAAAATGAGTGCACAGAGCTTAGATTGGGGATTTCCCAGGACCACCTGAAGTACAGGTAGAGGCCAGGTGCTTCAGCCAGGTGGATTGTTGGATAATCATTGTCTTGTGTGGTTGAGGGGGTGGAGTCGCCCTGATAGCTGGTATAAAAGGTGGACATGTTGCCACTGTGAGACATGAGTACACAAATCTTGGATGGGGATTTTCCAGAACCGTCTGAAGCACAGAGTGGGCTAAGCAAGCCATAACACCAGCCCCCCGCCCCGCCCGCCAACTGTAATTGTTGAGGGAGTGTCCAAGTGCAACCACAATAGTGATTCCTGGGAACAGGGCAAGACCATCACCAAGCCCTAGAAATAACCTAGAGAAACTGGCTGGCAGGAAGCAGAGTGAGCACAGTGCTCAGCAGGGTATCAACTGGATTCTCCCCTACCTGGTTTTTGGAGAACCTTCAGAATAGAAAGGGAAGAGTGAGTTAGACTTCCAATATACAACAAAAATCGAAAGCCTGAAACCTAGACAAGTCAACACTCCATAAACAAGGAGAGAGAGAGAAAAACAACAACATCAAAACCAAAAACAAACAAACAAACAAACAAAAAGTCATCTGAGGGAGACAAGCAGAGTAAGCCTTCAACACAGTGAAAAAAATTTGGGATTCACATCAAAATACAAACAGAGAAACGCAAATGCCGAGGGCACAGGAGGAACAACGTGGGAAAAGCACTGAATAATTCCCCACCAAGCTCTACCAACCCTATGGGAGATTCCTATGGTGAGATCTCCCTGGAGGTAGCCTAGGACACAGATCGTAGAGGAACAATTGCAGACATATACAAAAAAAAAAAATCAAAGAATATGGAACAAGTCAGAGAAGTAAGGAAAGAGAATGAAAAACTCAAGAAGGACCTAGTAGGAAAGAATGACAAACTTTGGCAAGAAATAAAGGGGGAGAATGACAAATGCCAGAAAGAATTAGAGAGAGAGAATGACAAACTCTGGAAGGCAAGTGGAAACACTGAAAAGATCCCATACTAAAATAAAAAGGAAACCAACCAGCAAAGAAAGGAGCTATAGGAAGAGATTGAGAAGCTCCAATAGGAAATAGAAATACTAAAGAAATCACAGGATGAAATGAAAAAGGAAATGGAACACTCATCCGATCAAGAGAAAAGGATGAGAAAAAGCACCAGAAAATAAAATGGAGGAAGCAGAACAAAGAATATTAGACTAACACAGAACAACTTAAAGCTCAAGTAAAGATCATGAAAAATTTAAAAATGCACAAAAGTGGAACAACCAGGAAATGTGTGACACTATGAAAAGATCAAACTTCCACATCATAGGAATAGAGGAAGGAGAAGAATCCCAAGAAAATGGTATTAATCAAATCTTCAACCAAATAACAGATGAAAATTTTCCCATACTAAAAAGAAAAGACAAACCCATACAAATACCAGAAGCACATAGAACTCCAAACAGACAATATCAGAAAAGAAACTCCCCATGCCATATCATGCTGGGTCTTAGTCGGGTCTGGTCCCAGAACTGACTGGGCTGAGGAAGGGTAAATCCGCTGCTGCTCTCAGGTTCACCAGTCTCACTCAGACGCAGCGGGGAGTACAGTCAAGCAGGTTCTCGTTTATTGAAAGCAGGGCAGTGACTTATATACAAAACAGCCACTAAAGTCATTTAGGTGCGAAAGCAAATGACCAATGCTCTTGCAGACCCTCTGACCCTCTGGGGCGGATTGACATACACGGCTGACAATTGTAAGTCATGCCGCTTGTCCTTATCTTTCCCCAACCAGAGGTTTTGGCAAACAACCCTGGTCCCTCCTCCTCTACCTCCCCTCAGTGCCATCTTCACCTGGCTGACCGAGTGGATCCCATCAATATTATAGTTAAAACACTAGATGCCCAAAACAATGACAAAATTCTGAAAGCCACAAGAGAAAAACAAGAAGTTACACACAAGGAGAAACCCATCAGAATTACAACTGATATTTCAGTGCAAAGTAAGAAAGCAAAAGAACATGGAGCAAAGCATTCTCAGTGTTAAAGGAATATAGATGCCAACCCAGGTTATTATAGCAAGCAAAAATGTTGATTATAGTTGAAGGAGAAAGAAAATCTTACATGACATAAACAAGATGATAGAATACATGTCCAGAAAGCCAACCCTTCAGAGAATATTTGAAGCAATTCAAAGGACAGAAGAGAAAAGCAAGTATCCCCAGGCACCTAAAAACAGAAATTAATAAAGGCATGACTGCAGAAGTAGAAACCTAGACCAAAAGTGCAAATGGATAATAAGGTGAAAGGAAGAAACACATCTTTAATTATAACCTTAAATATTAATGGACTAAACTCCCCAATCAAAAGACTTAGACTGGGAGCATGGATTAGGAAAAAGAACCCATCTATATGCTATCTACAAGAAACCCATCTCAATCTCAAAATACTAGTAAGTCATGACATTATATCTAACCATTGTATTTATTTTATGGAAGTGTTTCTTAGTATTTCTTATACAAGAATGCTTGAGCTTTTGTCCAACCCTTTTCTAAAATATTATGCAGTAGTTAAAAGTATCAGGCTGGTGTAACTTAGCCTTTCTGGATGCTTAATGACCATACTTAATGCCCATACAAATTTGGCTGAGGGACCTAAGGGATGACTTTGTTGCCCTCAGAGGTCAACTAAGTCCCAGGAGACTATGCCTCGGAGCATCTCTTGAAATGTCCTGCAAATGTGAGTCACCAGTCTTCCTGTCAGGGAGGTCTTGGAGATCCACTAATGGGACTTCATCCAGTGTCCAGTCTATAAATAGGAAAGTCTGTTCATGCTTCAAAAAGTGAAGACTGGTCTAGCAAGAATGGACTTTGTCCTAGAGTGGATGGAACTGGTAAATGAAAAGCCAATATGAGCCAGGGGCTCCCTCTCCTCCTCCAACACCTGAGTGATCCCTGAGGACCAGATCCTCAACTGACCTTGAGAAAACAAAAACCTTAGTTAATCTATGCTAACTGTGTGGCCTTAAACACCCAAAAGGAAAGTATAACCAGAAATAAATAATTAGTAAGGCCTGAGATATTGTACTTCAGGTATAAAACTTGAGATCTTAGTAAAAAGAAGTAAAACAAAAACAAAACAAACAAACAAAAACCACAGTTGTTTTGCCTGTCTTACTGGCAAGTGCAGCTACCCTGTGGGTGCTACTGTTTTTCACCATCCTTCAAAGACAGGAGACAATGCTTTTCAACCTTCCAATATGGACTGAAGACTCATGTCTCTCCAAGAATCCTCCAAACCTTCAGTGCCAGATGGGGACTTCTGAGACATCCAGCTTGTGGACTGAGCTACTACTGAAGTTTCAGCCTCTTCAGAGTATTGACTGCCATTGTTGGACTACCCAGGCTGTATCATGGAGACTAGTACAGGAAGATCAAGACAGGATGTGTTGCTTACTGGACCTCATTTGGTGACCATGGGAAGGGAAAAACCCAATGTGGAGCACAAGGGAAAAACTGATTGTTGTTTGGGCTTGCTAAGGAGGGAGCCTTCAAACATGACATCTTTCAGCTAATAAAGAAAAAAAGTCATAAGCTGAAGATGATAAAACCTATGACATATGTGGCATGCAGATATGCATATTTTGGAGTGATGCAAATTAGAGAGAACAACAACAACAACAACAGCAGAAGGACTGACTGAATCTATGAACCTCTGCTCAAAACAGTAAACTTCTGGATCAAAAATTTTAAAAGGGACTGAGAAAAAGATGAAAGACATGTTTGGAAAAATGCATGAGCTCTGGTGGGGTAGAGGTGCATGGAAGGAAGCATGGGTCTAGATTTGATTGGAAATTTTGTATGAAATGCCCAAAGCTTCAATATATTGGCTTTGAAAAAAAAAAGAAAAGGCCCTTTAAAGGCAAACATCTGTAACTCTTCATTTTCTCTGCTATATATAATGCAGATTAAATAAAGGTCACCAAATCCACATTTATAGAAAACATTAAGCATTTAGCATTTGCTGAATTGAAAGAATTTTTTTAGTTCTAATACTAGTAGGACAGAGTTACAGAACATATTTTAATACTTAACTTGCAGGTTCTTTGATTATGGTTAAGTTTTTGACTCCTGGAATATAATGGGTATTTGTTTTTAAATTTCTACTGACAAATTACTTGGAATAGCTCTAGTTAAGCACTGATATTTAGAAAAAAATTAAAAATCAAACTGTTGTTGCTTTTTGCCATTTGGTAGCATTTTTACACACAGACTTCGATCTTCAGAATTCCCTGGATACAGTAGACAAAACTTTTGTGCCATAGAAACCTCTCAGCAGTCAAAATTTAAGACTGCAAAAAACTACATGCAAATCATACTTTTCTGAAAACACTTAACTTTGAACAAAGCACTCAAACTATACAAACACAGAATGAAAACAGCATTTCAACTGCAGCAAAGTAGTCATGATAAAAGGCGTAAAGGTCACCTAACTTCACTAGGCACTGTTCATGTTTTAAACAGAAGACAATATAAAATACTGTTCACAAACAATAGTCCAGCTCTGTAGCAGGTTACAGAAACTGTTAAACTTTATGTGTTCTTTGTTTGTTTTGTTTTGTTTTGTATTTTTGAGACAAGGTCTTCCTTTAGTTCCACGTGGCCTGGAGTTTGATCTGTAGACCAGGGTGGCCTTGAACTCACAGAGATCAGCCTGCCTCTGCCTCCTGAGTGCTAGGATTAAAGGCATGGGCCACCACATCTGGCTCAACTTCATGTTTTAATAGCGACGTCATACTTTAATAGTGACGAGGTGAATATGATTGAGATCTGGAAGGAGATCTATATCCTCCAAGACTGTAATAAGGAGAAGTTGAATACCTTTTATAAATCTGATCCCTGTTTTGAGCAGCTCTCCATCCACCTCTTCCTCTAAACCCTCCTCTGTATGATCTGCTGTAATAGTATCAATCATCATTTCCTCTGTTACAGTAATCTGCCATAGGTGGGCTTCTCCATGTAAATTCTTGTGTTGTAGTATGTGGTCATTTGTTATAGAGAAGTCAACTCTGATTCTAAGTCTATCATGGTCCATTCCATTGGCACATTTGTTAGCTTCTTTGGAATCATGTGCAGAGGTGGATCTCTGTGAGTTCAAGGCCAGCCTGGTCTACAGAGTGAGCTCCATGCCAGCTGGGACTAAAGGGAGATCCTGTCTCAAAAATATAAAAAAAAATACACAAAGGCAAATCTTCTTGATCGTCTAGACTGCTGGTGATACACAATAGACACATCAGTAATGGGACCATATTTAGGGAATATTTCTCTCAGATTTCTCTCTGTGGTGTACAAGCTCAACCCAAACACTTCAAGACAACAGTTGGGGGTCAGGAGTTGCTTGTTTCCGAACAAGGCACCTTTGAGTAGACACTGGAGAATGGCTATGGCTGTGGCCACTTAGATAATCTCGGCTCTGAGACCTGAGCCAAGATCGTCTATGGGATGGGGATGGAGATACTGACCTTGAATAATACCTTCAAGAACTTTTTCTGGATAGAGACCTAGATTCATATTTGGACCTGGATTTTGATTTGGAATGCCTGGAATCTTCCTTGGAATGAGACTTTGCAGGGGTACGACTTTCAGATTTCCCAGATCCAAGAACACTTCCATTTCTGGAAGGAGGAAAGAATTCCAGATTGCTGTAGTTCTATTCCTATGGTTGCTCATGGTTCTCCCTGACATTGCTGCCCCTGGAATGCTACTGAAGCTGGCAAGCCTTCTTTACAGAGACCCCACAGTAGCCTCAAGAAGCTCTGGTTTTGCAAGCTGCCCCTAGCCAAAACTCTGTTCACCACCTCTGCAAATCTCTCAGTTATAAATCTTTGAAGAAAAAGATTCAGAAAGACAACAGAAGTTGTAATCCCATCAAAATCACCAAGTCATTCTTGACTCACTCAAAAGATGGCGCAAAAAGCTGAACAGAGATTTCACAAGTGAGGAAGTAAAGATGTCTGAGAAATATCTTAAAAAGTGTTCAACATTGCTAATAATTAAGGAAATGCAAATTAAAACCACTGTAAGATATCATCTCACTCCTATAAGACTGGCTAGGATCAAGTGACCAAAAGATACTAATGCTGGAGAGGTTGTGGGGAGAGGGGAACAGTTATCCACTGCTGGTGGGAATGTAAACTCGGACAACTATGGAAAGCTCTCCTTAAAAGACTCAAAATGAACCTACCACCTGACTCAGTCATACCACTTCTGGGTATATACCCAAAAGACTCATCTGACTGCAGAGATACATGTGCAGACATGTTTATTGCCTGTCTCTTCACAATAGGAAGAGATGGAACCAACTAAGTCCCCCTTAACTAAGGAGTGGGTAAAGAAAATGTTGTATATCTACACAACGGAGTTCTTTGCAACTGTAAGCAAAGATGACATCATGAAATCTGCAGGTAAATGGATGGAACTAGAATATGTTAAGTTAATTGAAGTAACACAGTCCCAGAAAAACAAAGGATGAATGGTTTCTCTCATTTGTGGATGCTAGAGACAAATTCCTAGTTCTAAGACAAACTGAGAAATGTTAATGTTATATTTCTTTTTATCTGAAAGCAATTGTGTTCTTGCAATGTGAATCCCTTAATGGCTCTAGAAATAACTTATCACTTACAGTCAGACTTTGCAATATTGGTATATGGGTGGAGGGTATATATACATATTTCAGAGAAATATAAAATTAAAAGGGAAAATGTGTGTTCTGAAATATGATTTTGAAATAGCATGCAGTTTATTTTAAGATGACATAATTTTAATATATGTGACATATATATGCATATTTTGAAGCAATTCAAATTGGAGGGAACAACAACAGCAAAAGAGGTGGGACAAAGAACTGACTAAAACAGTAAAGTTCTCCCCCATACAATAATCCTCTGCATTAGAAAAGCTTTAATAAAAAGACCCAAAAAGAAATGTAAGACATGTATGGCAGAATGCATGAACTCAGGTGGGGTGGTGAGCATGGAAAGGGAGTCTAAATTGGACAGAGAAATGATGTATGCAATGCACAAAACACCAATAAAATTAATAATAATAAATAAAATATTTGAAAATCTTTTAAAAATGAGTCTTAAAAAGGAGACGTAGCTGAACAAACCAGAAGGAGCAGGCTAGTAAGCAACATTTCTCTACAGTATCTGCTTCAGTTCCTGCTTGCAGGGTCCAGCTTGAGTTCCTGTCTTGGCTGAAATATATTCCAAGTGGGTTTTGTTCAGTATTTTAACATAGCCACAGAGAATCAAACTATGACAGTGAACTAATGGTTCACTGGGTCTATGTACAGAACTATAGATGAGAGGTTACTACTTAAAGAAGTATGGATTACTCAAAGGCCGATATATCACCATAAAACCTACCTCAACCTGGGTGGATAAAGGATGTCCTTGATATTCTCTGCAGTACTTTCAGGTAACTCAACCAGTTAGGGGATTTCTTTCCTTCAGCAGTCTTTATGTTTTTATAACCCTATGGAGGGAGGGGGCCTTTTGAATCTTCTAATTTTCAGGGACTTTCTGATATTTGTGAATTGTTTATATGTTCTCCATAGATCATCCCTTTATATGGAAACATTTAAATTCAGTATCTATTGCTATACAACAGGTGGCTCCAAGGATTTTGTTCTAAATAAATAGAAAAAGAATGATGGTCACCTCTTGATGGGAAAACATTGGGAAAGATTAAATTCTTTAGTGAGAAATCAAGAGTATTTTTGAGGGACATACTAAACATGAGATGTCTGTTGGAAATCTCATATGAGCTCAATATTTCAATATGAAGACATATATAATTTCAAAAAAGGTCCTTAATACAAATGGGAAAGTTTAATATAACTATATTTTAGAATATACAGTTTGTGGTATGGGGAGACAGCACAGTGGGTAACAATCCATCCCCCAAATTCTGATGATGTGACTTCAATATGCTGTTCCACATGGTGGAAGGAGGAAAATGACTCCCAGTAGCTGTCCTCTCATCTCCACATGTGTATCATAGAATATGCCTGGCTATAGAAATAAGCACAAGTACACACACACACACACACACACACACACACACACACAAAATGCAAGCACATACACTTTGTGCAAGATTATGTAAGCAAAGAGAATAGATTCAAAAGTTGTAGTCTTTAGTTATTTCCAAAATAGTACTCTGATTTCGTCTCTGTTTTGTGATAATCATCTTTACCAAAAGCACCTTGAGAAGGGAAAGATTTATTATATCTTATAGATTACAGTCCACCATGGAGTGACAACGCAAAACAAGTACCTAGAGTCAGGAATTGAAGTACAAACTACAAAAAATATTACTTACTGGCTTGCTTCCCCTGGCTTGCTTAGTTACCTTTCTTATAGAATTCATTCTCACTGGCAATGGATAGCACTGGCTAGAGTGGGCTGAGCCCTCCTCTATCAGTCATGGATTAGAAAAGTGCTTCAAAAACATGGACAAGCCTAATATGGCAGAGGACACTCCCTGGCTGGGGATCCCTCTTCTCATGTGAGACCAGTTTGTAGTAAGTTGAAAAAACAAAAACAAAAACAAAAACTAACCAGAACAAATGGCCAAAAGAACTCTGCCCCTCAGAAAAAGTTTAATGACTAATCCATGAGATTTATATAATTTTATTTGTAATGTGAGTATGTGTTGTGTTTGAATCTGCACGTGAATGTGTTGTGAGTCGTGCATGTATGATTGAAAAGTACTTATTATATAGCAGTAAACAATTGTTGAGCTAGATAGTGTTCTCCAAATAACAGGGGTCAACCGTTTGGTTCTGTCTTTCATCCAGTCTTCTTTCCAACTTTCTTTCTAAAATACAGTCTCCATTGAAGGTATCTTTGTTTATTTTATTGTTGAATCCCACCTCTTTTGTCCTTTTGGAGGTTCTGAGAATCTCCTGCCAACAGCTTAGTGCACCACCTGACTTCCACAAGCAAGATCCTGCTCACTTTGTTTGAATTCCCCATTATGTGCCATGTCTTCAGACACCAATGTAGTCCTGAATATTTCTGATATTATTCTTTGCACTCACATTTTCTTAACATCATAACATGGTGCAGTTTGATGTTCAGTACCTGGAAGCCCTTCCTTGGGTATTCTAGTTTGTGGTTCAGAATTCATTGTTTTAAACAAATATCAGTTATTCTTATTGCTTTGACCTATTTAATTAACTAAAATATCTACAGAATGGTCTTAAACTCCTAGTGGAGAATATATCTAGGAATGAAAGTAAATAATTCTCTGGTTTATGATAAAAATATTTTTATCTATCTTCCCTGGACACATCTGCCCTTTATTTCTGTTACTACTCTAGAACAAAAAAATATTCACTTGAGTTGACCTTAAGATCAGCTTATAGGAGTGTAGAGTTTACTTAAATTATCTTTTATCTGACCTTTACTTGACTGGGTTAAGATGGATTGTTCGCCTCTTACTTGAAGTAAAAGCTTTATACCTAGAATGGCCTTATCCTTCAGTACATAATTTCACAAGTAACATTCTTAATAATATACTGAGTACAAATTTTAAAATCTGTCTATTATCATTGATTAGTATATTTTCTTTATAAGTTAGAAAGACATAGAAGAGAATGATTTATGATCTAAGATATTAGGTTTTACATTCTTAACAGTTACTTCATGACTTTAGCCTTAGGTTCTGTAAAACACAGATCTAAAGTTCATCCACTGTCCATGCAAATGCCAAATTTAGGAAAACATGCCTAACACCATGCATCTGAACTGTATTCACTGAAGACAGAAAGGACATGTCAGAGGTGAGAAAGAAGTATCACTATATAATAGACATTGAATTTGTGCTTTTTGTATCAGAGTCTAAAACAACTTTTAGTATGTATTGTACATGTATTTTGCTCTAGTAGGAAATATTCTAAACATATCTTCTGTTCCTATGCTTACAAATATCATGTGTGGCCGGGTGTGGTGGTACATGCCTTTAATCCTAGCACTTGAGAGGCAGAGGCTGGCGGATCTTTGTGAGATCAAGGCCAGCCTGGTGCCAGCTAACAATTATCTATAACTCAGTTTCAAAGGAATCCAACTCCCTGTTCTGATCTCCACAAGCATTAAACTGCATGGGTACAGTAAACTAATGCATTCAATGCATTCATAGGCATAAAATAAAATTGATACATAAAATTTTTATAAAAGTTTGTTAGCATATAAATGAAGGTGTTTATGATATTTAAGTGTGATAAAATGGTGAAAAATTAATCAAGTATCCTGAGATCTGCAGAGCTTATTTAAAAATCACCGATGAAGTTTTAAAGAACAAAAATGGTTTGACAAGTAGGCAGTCCACAAAGAAACTGGCACATCAAGGGAAGAAGATCAAACAGGAATATAGCTGGCAGTGCCTGGCTGCACTCTGAGGGGTTTGAAAGAACAGGCAACATGAAATACAAAGAAAGAATAAAGACACAAATCTCAAGGTGGAGAAATGAAAGAGCATTTGACATTCAAAAATGGCTTTTTTATTTTACATTTTTGACATGTGGTCGATAAACTCACCTGGACTTAACTTAGTTTCCTCAGTGCACCTGCCTTCCTAAATCCAAGAAATGCAACATAGAAGGTCATATTAAACTTGTTTATGTGAAATGAAATGAATCTTTCATGTGAGAGTCATTGAGTTTCAAAAACAATGGCAACAGGTCTGAATTGAGAATGCCACTGTATAAGTCATTAATATTTCTTTTTTTTATTTTACTTTATTGTTTTTCTTTGGATTTTGGTTTATTTGTTTGTTTAGGAGAAAGGTCCGCTTGTAGCCACATCTGTCCTGGAACTCACTATGTAGATCAGGATGGCTTGATCTTACAGAGTACCATCTACTTTTGCTGCCCTGCCACTGACTGCTGGGATTAAAGACATGTACCGCCATACCCAGCTTTCTTTATTATTTTTTAGATATTGTTTCTTCTTTGTGAATTTCATACACATGTACAATATATATGGATAATATCCAATGTGTTCCCCATCCAATTCTCCTAATACCTTCTCATTACATCCCTGTCTTAATTTATGTCTTCTTTTTCTTTTTTATATCCAAGTAATGATGATGGTATGTACATGGGTGTAGGTCCTAGCACTGGAATATTGTCAACCAACCCAGGGCCACATTCCTGAAGACAATTGCTTCAAACTCCTCCTGTAGCCATCAAAACAAATACCTCTTTAGCTAAGGGTGGAGATTTATTAAGCTTCCTTCATCCATGCCGAACGGTGGTTGGCTCACTCATCTACAGTTTGTGGGCTGGCAACCACAGCTGTTTTGAAGTCCAGTACAACAGCATTGTGATATCCAGAAGATAAAATCTTTCAGCATTCTTCTCTAACCTCGGACTCTTATAATCTTTCTTCCCCTCTTCCTCGTTATTACCAGAGCATTGTTGGTGATGCCCCATTTAGGATTGAGCACTCTGTAGTCAGTTTTTAAACTCTGTCTTTAGTTTTTGATCATTTAACATTTTTTCTGTAAATGAACATTCCCAATTTCATTATAGAACTAACTTGAATTTAAAGACTATAATGATGATTCTAGGATAAGTAATCTATAGGCAGTGACAAATAAATGATTGTAAAATTAAAAATAATGAGATTTAATACTATTCCAATCCTCTAGGAAATGTAGATATAAATAATGCATTTGTTTGGGAGTTTTTCCTTATTTCATAATTCTGTGTTATTTATGTAGACTGATTTCTCAATTTTTATTTCTTTGTAATAAATCTCACATGATCCATTTGTTATAAAATGCAAATAATTAACTGATAGTGATAAGAAAAGGTGGTAATTTCTCTTTGGAATTTATTTAGTTCTGGATGTATCACGTAGCCTTTCCCAAAAGATTTTCTGACATAGATTTCCACCACTAACTATGTTTGTCTTTCTAAATGACAAATAATTGCCTTTTAATGTTAGTTTACCTTCTATTGGGATTGAAAAATTGACATGGCTTTGCTAAATTTTGGTAACTATTCCACATTGCTATTGGTAGCTCACTCTTACTATTGTGAATTAAGTCACTGATTCATATTTTCAGCACATGTATCTGTCTGTATTTTAGTTAATAGTAGTTAATGTTTTAAATCCTAAGGAATTTTTTTCCCATTTGTCTGTATGGATTCTGAATTTCATTTTGCCTTGAATTTACAACCATGGAAATAAAAATGATATAAATGTTGTACTTAGATTCTGCTTTAATATACAACCAAATAAATAGCATATTAGATGCACCATAATGAAGTCCATACCTCTAATTTATAAACAAACTACTTAATCCTATGGTTATCAGGATATTTGGTCAGATCCTTTATTCGATTAATTGTTGCATTGAAATTTCTTGGGAATCAGTTGAAAATTTTATTTTTGATTTTTTTCTTTCCTATATTTACTATTAAACTTGATTCCTGGGTTGAATAATAGAAGGCCACTAAGAATATTTTGTGTTAAGGAATATAAATAGAGAAATAAATAAAATCACCACATTACTTTGGCTTGCATTGCAAGTAAATTCAATTATCATGGCATTAAGGGAAGTTGAAAAGTTTAACTTAGTTCTGTGTGATCATTCTGCTTCTTTTTCTTTTTTTCATTATATATTTGATCTTTAATTATTAGCTGTCACACATTCCAAGATCTTTAATTGTTTAATAACCCATGCACTCAGCTTTACAACCCCATATGGGGTCTCAACCCAAGGCTGAAGAAACTAGGCTCTAGTACACATCCAGGTAGTACTCACAAAACCCTCAGCTGACTTACCAGAAAGCCTGAGAGAAATGCCACCCCACATTTCATATGAGTCATTTCCCTTTCCATGCCCCCCACCCCACCTGAGTTCATGAACTCTGCCATACATGTCTTGCATCTTTTTCTGAATATTTCCCGTTTTTTTTTTCAAAGCAGAAGCTTATTGTTTGGGGGAGAACTTCACTGTTTCAGTCAGTTTTTCCCAGTTCATTGGTGGTGTTTTTCTCTCCGACTTGTAATATATATATATATGGTGTGTTTTATCTTGATTCCTTGCTGAAAGTGTTCATCAGATCTAAGATTTGTCTGGTGGAATCCTTAGTGTCTTCTAAATGTAGAATGCTGTCATCTTTCATGTGGGGATTTGATGTTAGCATCCACAAATGAGTAAAATAATTCGCCACTTATTTTCTGGGCCTGTGTTACTTCACTTAGCAAAATGGCTTCAAGTTCTATCCATTGACCTACAAAGTTCATGATATCATCTTTCTTTACCACTGAATAGTACTCCATTGTGTAGATGTATCACGTTTTTGTCATCCACTTGTCAGTTGAGGGACATTTGGTCCAGCTCTTTGCTATTGTGAAGAGAGCTGCAATAAACATGGATGTGCATGTATCTTTGAAGTAGGATGAGTCTTGTGGGTATATACCCAGGAGTAGTATGACTGGGTCAGGTGGTAAGCTCATTTTGAGTCTTTTAAATGTTATCAGCACTGCTTTCCCTAATGGTTGTATAAGTTTATGTTCCCACCAGCAGTAGATGAATTTATTTCCATTTCATACTTGTTCTTGGTTGATATGTTAAAATGGAAAGCTATGATGTTTGTTACTATGTTTTCAATGAAAAAACTCACTCCATTTTTTTATAGCAGACTTTAGCTTTACTCTGCCAGCCAGGCAGAACATCTCACACAGTCAGTTTAAGGAAGTACACGGTGTCTAAAATACTGGGAAACTTACAATAGCCAGGTAGCATGTCCAGATAGCACATTCTCCTCAGCTCTACCTGCATCTCCATGAAGTCTTTTGTTTCTACAATTCTGAGAAAAATATTTTTTTCCTAATCAAAAGTTTCTGTTAGTAGAAAACCTTTTTGTTAAGTGACCTTGTTAAGTGTCCCTTGTCTGCTAAACTATGGTGATCTGGTGTAACTATGCCTTTTTGCTTTATTCATGGCTTAATGTAATTGCAGTTTAAAGCTTTTTAAACCCAGCTGTGCTTCTTCTTGTGGTCCAGAGTTCTTTTGAGCCTCGGCCCATATTAATTAAAGCTCCTAATCTGACCATCATATGTAGCATTATTCTATGAACCTCAGTATTACATGTTAATTTGCCTCTCAACATCACTTTTAAAAAAACCTTAATTTAACACCATTTGGGTGGCAGAGAGAGGTTTATTTTTATAAGTTTGAGGCCATCCTGGTGTATAGGGAGTTTCAGGCCTTCAAGGGTACACAGTGAGATCCTTTTTCTAAAAAAAGATAAAATGTACCTATTGCATTTAAGGCTGCTCTCTCTGCAGTTTCTTATTCTCTACATGTTGATCATTTGTAGTTTTCAGTGTTCATCACAATTTGTGGTAAGAAGATTCTCTGGTGACAGTTGAGAGATATATAACAAAAAGTCAGTGAGAGTCAGTTTAATACTTGTAAATTTCATGGACTGATAACCGTAGGTTCTGCCTTAAAGATTTGGCCTTATGGATCTGTCTAGCCAAATATTCGTACCCTTGATACCACTCTCAGGTATAGACTCTTTACTGTGAATCCGGAATTAAATCCAGTTAAAAGGTGGTTGATGACTCCCATAACATTGTGCCCTTTCCTCCCAAGGCTCAGGGGTGATTGCAGAAGGTGGCGAGGAAAGATTGTAAGAGTCAGAGGTGGTAGATGAATACAGTGGCTTGTCTGGACTCAAGAGGATAGTTGCACAAATGAACTGACAGGATATGAATCCAGACGGGCCCATCATGGATCGGGGAAATGGGAAAGAAGCCTTGGGCTTAGCTGAGGTGCTATTGGCAATCGACAGATGCTGGGAGGGGAAGGATCAGTTTTTCTTACTTGGTAAGTTCACCAGACCACCCTCAAAACTACTTATGAATCATAGATTACACATGGTAGGCCTTTAGAAAAGAAAGACAAATAATCATAGCAGACATTAAGGACAGGGAGAAGAAAGGTGGGAGGAGACAGGGTATGTCTGAATACGATCAAATTACATTGCATGAAAATTCACAACAATAAATTATATTATAAAACATTAGACAAGGAAACCAAAATAAATAAAAAAGCACTAATAAAAATCTCCAAAGAACCATTTTACTTATTATTACTATGTATGTAAATATGTATGTATTATATATCTTTGTGGTTGCATATGCTGCAACATACATGTGAATTTCAATGGACAACTTTGTTCATTCACTTCCTTTCTTGCAACTTTACCTGGGCTCCAGGTATTGAATGTAATCATCAGATTTTGCAGCAAGCCTCTTTCAATGCTGAGCTGTTTTGCTTTCCCTACTACTTCATCTTGACAGAATTGTTGGGAAAGGAAAGTATTTTTGTCATTTTGAAAAAAGTCATTAATGGCATGATTTTATATGGTTAAAATCATTTTCAGTTTAAACAGGTAATTTGTTCTTAGTGATGGTAACGTAGCATATGCTTAGCGTTCATCTGGCCTGTGTTTAGTACACTTCAATACAAAATGAAACAGAAATAGCTTATATTGAAATTAGAACACATTAACTCTAAAGGATATCACTCACCTATTGTTTAAGGGTTATAACTATTTAAACAATAGGTGAGTCAAAGCTTAGCTGTCTATGAATAACTGGAAAAAACTTGAAATACTTTGAAAACTGGAAAATTAAGCTGATTCATTTAAAACACAATCTTTCACTTCTTATACCTTGCAAATAATTATCAGAACAAGATTTGAGATTCAGTAATGAATCACATCACCTTCCTTCTTCATGCAAGGGTTTCCTAATTGGACATTGAATATTCATTAGAAATAAGAATCAGTAGCTATTTATATGACTACAGAGAGGAATAATAACTATACTTTATATGTATATGTATATAAAAAAAACTAATTGTTAACCCTGCTAGCTTTACTTGTTGCAAAATGACTCAGCATGTTTCAAATAACAGAAAAGTGAATGCTTTTTTCTTCTGATGTTTCTGCATCCACACTTTCACATTAATAAGTGGGTATTATTAGGTTAACCAAAGAGCTGTGTTCTGTTTTCCTCACTTATGTTCAAAGATTCATTTCAAAGCATTTCCTACTCAGGATTTTCTTTTGATTTTTCTCAGGTTTATTTTCATTTTTAACAAGTTGCTCAAATGGAAAATTGAAAAGCTTTAATAATATTCTTCATTATCCTTGCTGTTCAGGAGTGTTTTGACTAAATCTGAACATTCTTTTCTTACCTAAAATTTGTAAACTCATTATAATCCATTTGCTTAGTGTACATTTGACCTCTCAAGTTTTCCTTCATGA
Source organism: Rhizomys pruinosus (assembly GCA_009823505.1). Taxonomy (NCBI): domain Eukaryota; kingdom Metazoa; phylum Chordata; class Mammalia; order Rodentia; family Spalacidae; genus Rhizomys; species Rhizomys pruinosus. The sequence continues at coordinate 632,208 of VZQC01003771.1, read as the reverse complement.
ATGATGTCATTGTCTTTTCTACAATGTTGTGACCTTCTTGTTTTTACTTCTAACATAATTTTAGTTATAATAGAATCTAATGTATATTTACCTCATTCATTATAATTCTGAGAGAATCCTATTAATTTTCTCAGGTACTTTTACTGTTGAAGAAGGAAATAGTTCTGCAGTACTTGCTTCTGCATGGTAATCCACTGGAAATGGCTTCCTGTGAAATTAGAGGGAGTAAAAACTGTCCAATTTATATTTTAATTTTTTTTAATAATAGTGGCTTATGTATAAAGTGTGAAATGATCTCAAATCACAATTTCTATACTAAGTTTATTTTTCCCTTTTGCAGACTATGTTTTTGTTTTAAGACAACATTTTTCCATTCATCTATATTCAATATTCACATGTGTCTATTAATTTCCAGAAATATATTTTTATTGATTACAATCCCTACCCAATTTATATCTCCTTCTCAAATGATTTTTCAGTCTGCCAATTTCAATCACATTTAATTAACTGTTCTGAAATCAGATATGATAATTGTCATATTTATTAAATCTTTAATAGGTTTATACTTTAATCTGGTCAAATATTGTAATTTTATTATGTGCAAAAGATATAAATTAGCTGATGCATACTTGAAAGTATCCTCAAATATAGAAACAAATATTTAAACACATATTTAACTATAATTACTAAAATATACAATAAATTATAATATTAAGAAAAAACAATTTATCTTTCACTTTGTTTGAAAGATTATCAACAGATTAGCTTAGTTTCCATGCATCTCTCTTGAACATATTTCACTGAGGTGTTATGAGAAATTTCTAGTCCTTAAATTCTTTCTTTTTACTTCCTAGGTCCACAAAGGCTCAATTTCTACTGAATTATCGGTCCATATTGCATTTTTGGAGAACTCAGTATGTGCAGGAAGTGTTGCACATGGTTGTTCATTAGGAGCCTGTTTTCCTATTTGTTTTGATCCACATTCTTTTCTTCTTCCCGCATTAGGATATGAAAACCTGACATATAGTAACTACTTGTGTGGCTTCCTTCTTTGTTTCACCTTCTTTTTATTTGTGATACTATTCTACTAGGTGAGACAGTAGAAAATACATGTTTTGTCTACTTTATCATTTTTATGGTTGCTATTATATTTCAGATAGATAAATGGATTTCTCCAACTACAATGTACATTTTCTTTGTTGTTAAGACATTTTGTTTTCTAATATAGTATTAAGATTTATCAAGAAATATGTAAATTATATATAGCTTTTTTGGTTTACTTTTAGCTTCTAAGACACTTTCTTCTTTTCTAGTTTCCACTCCTCTACCCTATGTTTTGAGGGACATGTTTCTGTTCCCCTTACAGGAGCTTAGAATAATCTCATTTTCCCCCCTCAGAAGAGCTTTGCATAGAAATACCCTTTCACCAGTAGGTTCCATCCCCATAGCCTCTTATTCCGTCATTGATAAAGGGTTAGCTGCAGTCTCTGTTTCAAACTCCCATATCCATAGGAAAGTCTGGTCTACTGTGAATGCTTCAAGATTTTTGTCCTTAGAATCCCATGATTTAATGTTGTAGACATTTGCATTCTTTTCTCAGAATATTGACCATGAGAATTTATGTATCTAATTTACTACATCTTATATAGCATTGATAGCTACAGAAAATGATTTAATATCTGTTTTTAGCATTTTGAGAGACAGAAGAGTTTTTTCTATATGATTTTTAGGATATTTTCTAGCAATATAATTTTAATTTGAGTATTAATGTTACTGAAAAAAGTAGTGAATTAAGCATCATATCAAGCATAATACTGGGTTCCTTTTTATATTGAAAATTTTGACATATAATTCAGAGTAACATTTCATAGTTATGAATCCTCCAATTCTGTTTCTTCCACCTTCTTAACAATGTACTTGGTTACCTGGTAATCTTTAGTAAAATCTTTTCCTTTGAGCCAAATGTAATGATTTTCTGACACTTATGTTCCCTTTCTATAATATTTGTGAGTTTTTATTTAAAAATAATCTGCAAAATAATCATTAGCTTATCAGCATTCATATATAGTTATTATTTTAATATTATTTTATTTTATGTGTATGAGCATTCTGCTTGCATGCAGGTATGTGCACCCATGTTGTCCAATACCCTTGTATGTTAGAAGAGGTTGGCATATCCCATGGAGTCAGAGGCATGGACAGTGGGTGGCTAGCTGTCATGTGGATGCTGGGAATTGACCACAGGTCTTCTAAAAGAGTAGCCAGTACTCTTAAGTGTTGAGCCATCACTCCAGCCATCAGTCTTTACATATAAAGACTATTTTATCCTATATGTTTCCACATTTGTTAAGAAAACTAAGTAGTTTTATATTATATTATATTATATTATATTTTATATTTGCCTGTGTCTAGATAAAAACTTTTTTGCATACTTTGGGACAAAACTGTTATAATATACCCATTAGAGAGACTCTTCTAGAATTAGTAAGCTAGTTTCATAAGCAGGAAGAGCCCATCCTAATATTTTGGCAAAAGTGAGATGATAAAATAATCTTCACAACACAGAAGGAACATAGTAGACTAGAATGATCTAGTTTTAATTCTATCACTGCTAAAATCTGACTCCTTCTACAATCTATTTTGGCCCCTGTACTACTTAGAACTTTGCCATGTTAGAGGAGGCCTGCATAATAATGCTCCTTTTAATTTTATAATTTTCAATATATGTCCTTTAAATAGGTCCTTTAATATTAAAGACTAAAAACAATTGTGGTTTTAAAATATTGTTAGAGTGTGTATGTCAATAAATATGAATTAAAAGTATTAACAAATGAGCAATTCTTTGAGTATCTGTCAAATATAGAAGAAAAGCTGAATTGCTGAACCTGTATAACATTTAATGTTCCAAAATCCAAAGCTACTGGCTTTCAAAATTCTACATAAGGGGCTGAAGATAGGGCTCAGTGGTTGAGAACACTGAGCGCTCTGCCCTAGGATCTGGGTTCTATTCCCACACCCACATAGCAGCTAACAGCTGTCCATAATTCCAGCTCCATGGGAATCCATTGCCTTCTTCTGACCTCCGTGGATATTTTAGGATTTGTGTGCAGTTATATACATGTAGGGAATATACTCACACACAGAATCTATATATAAAATATTTTAAAACTCTCCTTAAATTTGCACAGCTAGAAAACTGCTAATCCTTTTAAAATATAAGAAAGAATATAGAGGTCTCATGCCACATGATTTTGGTATTAATGTTGGGGTAGGCTCTGTGTCCATAATTTCAATTTTCCCATCTGAATCAGTTTTTTTTTTATTGATGCTTTGTGTATTTCATACATCATTTTCCAATTCAGTTCAGGCATATATCCCCTTCCCTTCCCCCTACCCCACCCCTATCCATCCCAGATCACGCATTCTGCTGTAACTTTTCTGCATCTTTCTCTGTTTTTTTTTTTGTTTTGTTTTGTTTTCATTTTTTTAAAAATAAGTGATAATTTGTGAGTACAAGCATCTTTCATGTAAAACCAATTTGTGAGCAGTTGTGCCCAA
>VZQC01003771.1:551379-626148 GCA_009823505.1 Rhizomys pruinosus | reverse complement strand
TAATTTTGCTGTCATATAATATCACCTGGTAGCAATCTCTTTCACCTATAGGATGATTTAATTTAAAAATAAAGTTTGTTTCCCAAGTTAATCACATACAGTAACCCAAAACAGCATGGGTGAACTTGAGGAAATCTGTGCCTTGATTCCACCCTATAGGTATATATAATACAACTGCTTTTTTGAGACTCATGGGTCAAAAATAAATGAATCAGTTTTTCATGGGCAGTTCTGTATGTGAAATTTTGGCAATGCATATAGTATGAGTTGATGTAAATATTTTTATAAGAAAGGGACTGGAGAGATAAGCCAGCCATTATGAGCACCAGCTGCTCTTGCAGAGGAGCCAGGTTGGATTCCCAGCACTCACATGGTGGCTAACCATCCATAGTTCCTTTTCCTGGAGATCAGACACCTCCTTCTTTCATCTGTGGGCATTGAATGACATGGGTGCACTTACATGCATGCAGGCAAAACAAACATACACATAAAATAAAAATAATAAAATATTTTTTAAAGAAGCAGGGAAGCATATAAGCTCAATTATTTCATTTATAGTTATGAAAATGTTCAAGGTTCAGAAAGTATTAAACTAACATTGGATAGCTCTCTTTTGCTATAGCATTATAACTATTATTTTAATAATCAAGGTTGTCCTTTATCCCACCATTTAAATATCTCTTACCAGAATTTTTTTTTAATAGAATGTAAATTTCCTAAAACAGATACAATAATTTGTCCTTTGTGGGGCTGGAGAGATGGCCTAGCAGTTAAGAGTGCTAAGTGCTTTTGCAGAGGACCCAGGTTCGATCCCCAGCACCCACATGGCAACTGAGAACCGTTTTTAACTTCAGTTCCAGGGGAAACTGACGCCCTCTTCTGACCTCCGCGGCATTGCACCACATGGGTGCAGAAACCTACATGCAAACAGTACATTAATACACATACAAAAATAAAGAAAAATTAAAAAACAACAACAATAATTTGTCCTCTGCAAAGTTATCCTTATTTTGTTTATTTGTAGGTAGGAGCCACTTGAAATCTAAAGGTCCTTGCTTGATTTTTTTTTTCAACAACTGCAGCATAGGTCATAAAACGATTCACTTTATCATTTGTCTAGAATGTAAGTCTTTCATTTGTCCTTTTGTTCCTTGTCAGAGAATCAAGAAAATATAATACTGAATTATATAAAAGATATGAAGAAAACTGAAGCCAATTGTACATGTTAATGTGACAACCAAAGTGGTCTGTACCTTAAACTATTGGAGTTCTAATATGGTGGTATCACTAACTGAAGGTCCTTGACCATTTTATGGGGATTTTTTCAGTAATGTGGAGCCACAGTCATAGGCAAATAATGAGAAAAGAATTTAGATTTACTGTATACTGTCTATCACAGTTGATACCACTTCCATTCCTTTTCCTCTCCTGATATCTCAACATGTTTAAACACTCTATATTCAGATTAATAGAATGAGATATTCTTGATTCTGACTCAGAAGTTAGACATAAATATCACATGGTGGCTGAAGCCCTTTGGTGCCTTTGAGGAGCTTGTTTTCTGCACCAGGCTCCACAGTCTGTTAAGCAACCTTCTGTTTTATGTGAATAAATCAAGGACAGCTGACTTACCAATATCAGCTTTGGGATCCAGTCTTGCATACTTTGTCTGAAGAAAGGCTCTGTGAGTGTTGTAATACTCAGACCGGGAGCTTCTATATTTTAGCCTAGATGATGGAGAAAGATGGTGGAAATTATGTGCTTTAAAAAAATTATAATCCAATCAGTCTAGTTCAGTTGATATTTCTTTTCTTTTAATTTTTTAAATTTTATTTATTTTTCTTTGTGTATGCGTGTACTGTCTGCATGCAGGTCTGTGCACCCATGTCGTGCAATGCTGCGGAGGTCAGAAGAGGGTGTCGTATTCCCCTGGAACTGGAGTTCTCCTGGAATTGGAGCTTCAGACGGTTCTCAGCCACCATGTGGGTGCTGGGGATAGAACCCGGGTCCTCTGTAAGAGCGGTCTGCGCTCTTAACCGCTAGGCCATCTCTCCAGCCCCCAGTTTATATTTCTTTAGCCTTGTAAATAAAATCTTTAAACTGCTAAAATACTTTGATTGAATCATATATATATATATATATATATATATATAGTGTGTGTGTGTGTGTGTGTGTGTGTGTGTGTGCGTGTGTGTGTTTGTTAAGGATTGAAGGATTGAACCCAGGGTCTCATGCATGTAACTGTTCTACCACTTATACCCTAACCTTGACTGGTGAAAGTTGTATTCCCAGCAATTTAATCCTAATTCAGCTATAAGATAGTCTCATAAAAATAAATATTTCGTGATAAGGATAGAGAGTACAAAAAATGAAGCTCTTGTTTAAAATCAATTAAACTAAAAGCTAAAGTGTAAATCTGAAAATTTCTCCTGAGTTTTGTAGCAAAGAATTACTCATATTGTAGAGTGATAGTGTAGAATAAAAATACAACAGTAGCCCTTGGTCCTAGCACAGAGCAGGGAGAAGCAGGGCAGGTCTCTGCGAAATTAGGGCTAGTGCTATTTACACAGTGATTTTCAGGCAAGATGGAGCTACAGGGAGAACTTGTCTCAAAAATATAAAAACAGAAAACCAAAATAGTTAGTATACAGCAGTAACAAAGATAAATAATTCGGGGTTGAACACATGGATCAGTTGGAAAAACTCTTGCTATGCAAATTTAAGGTCCTAAGTTCGGATTCCGAGAACCCCTGTAAAGACAAAGTCACACACTGAAAATAAAGCACTCCCTGTAGCATAAAGGGAGCTGGAGGGTGGAGGGAGGCAGAAGAATCTCCAGAAACTTTCAGGCCAGCTGGGCTTGAATATGCAAGGATGAATAATGAAGAGATATTGCCTCAAAGGAGGGGCAAGGCAAGGACCTACACCAGGGTTTGCCATCCACACATACCATGACACATGTGCATCTGGACAGAAACACAATATAAGCATACATATTACCATCACATACATGTATACATTGCATTCATATACAATGATAAAAATAAACTTTATGGTAAAATATAAATTAACGAGAATAGAAAACTTTACTTTTTGATTTTGTTGATTTCTTACGATGTTGAAATAAAGTTAACTTAACAATACCAAAAGTTTGAAAGGAAAAAGTAATAGTCCAATAAGCCAGGAGCTCATCACTAAGATGAGAGCTCCAACACTAAGATGTTGGAGTCTCAGAACAAATACAGTTGCAAGATGCAAGAATCCAGTGTTCAATAGATTTGGCTTGGTCATAGCACTGATGCCTAGCTTTTTTTTTTTCCCTTTGGCTTGAGGCTCATAGAAAAATACCCTTGACTGTCCCTACTTTATTGTCTTTGGCTTAGGGCCACCCTGGGAAAACCTTGACCTTGAAGTCAATGCATGAATAGAATTAGAAATTAACAGCTGCATGCTGTCAGGAAACTATCAGCTTCATAGCTGAAGACAAATCTGTATGGAGCATTTGCCAAATTCTACTCTGATGAAAATTCAGAAATTAGTGGTGTTATAATTTCCAGTCAAAATGTTTTGTCCTCTTGATATAAGTTTTATGATAACCTAAATGCCAATTAATTATCTGTAAAGGATATCAGTATTCGGCTGTATTCTATGTTCTCAGAAGCCTATATGGACAACATATAATTCCCTAAGTAGGCTTCTATTAAATGACTATTCAAGCCCTTTTCACAGACCCCTACTTTTTTTTTCTTTAGCTCTCTACCTCATATTTACCACATGTTCTTTCTTGTTAATATTCTACCTTCAGTTAAATTCTCAGCAAGATATTATGTCTATGTAAGCCTCATGGGGAAACTCCTGTTTCAGAGATGCAAAGCCAGAGTTGAATGTCATTTTCTCACTAAATGTGAAACATGAGGTTTTCTGAGAATTATATAATATTGTTATATAAACATAAGCTTTCTATATGTTTTGCATTTTTCTGACTTACTCATTCACATCACTGAGTAACCTTTAGAATATCAATGGCAACAGAAACATTTCTGCCCAGACACAGGTCCTCCTATAGGTAGCCCTGACCTTATTTCCTTGAATGTTTTGTTTTTCTTTGACTATGTTTTTTTTTTATTCTTTCCAGAAGGTTAAGTTGAACTTTTAAAACTTTGATGTACTTTTTTCCTTCATCACTACATATAGAGTTCATTTTGTCCATTAAATCTTTTGACTATAAGAAAAAAACAGTCTTTAAGCTATTGTTATTTTTCTCCAAGTTTCTCATATTATCTTTCCTAATTTTAACTTTGTGTGTGTTTATGTGTGTCTATGTCTTTGTGTGTGCTTGTGTGTGTGTGTTTGTGTGTGTTTATGCAAGTGTATATGCTTGTGTGTGCTCGTGTGTGTTTGTGTGTGTTTTGTGTGTCTGTCTGTGTACATGTTTGTTTGTGTGTCTATGTCTGTGTGCATGTTTTTGTGTGTGTCTATGTCTGTGTGTTTGTGTGTTTGTGTGTGTCTTTGCAAGTGTGTGTGCTAGTGCATGTGTTGTGTGTGTTTTTGTGTGTATGCCTGTGTGTATGATTGTGTGGGTGTTTATGTGCGTCTATGTGTGTTTGCGCATGTGTTTGTGTGTGTCAATGTCTGTGTGTTTTTGTATATGTTTGTGTGTATCTATGTTGGTTCTAGGTTTCATGTGTTTCTGTGCTTAAATCTATCATTTTATTTGTATTGTCTCAGTTCTTTATTTGCAAGTGAGTTTTGATCAAATTTGGTGCGGATGATATTTTATGTTATGTTTAATTTTTATTATTTTAAAGTACTAACATCTTCCATGTCATTTGGAAACACACTTCTTTTGTCTAAACATTAGATATATCTGTGCAACATGAACATTATTCTTTCCTTAAAATTTGAAATAATTTATAAATCTGACATGAGTTTGACCACATGAAGCTCAACTGTAACAATGCTGTATTTAATCAATCATATATACTTTAAGTGAGATTTAAAAAAAATAATATTAAGTTCTAGAAACCATATTACTGTTTTAGAATACTGATCATGCATGGTGGCAAATGCCTTTGATCTTACCACTCAGGAGGCAGAAGCAGGAGCAGAAGGTGGATCTCTGTGAGTTTAAGGCAAGCCTAATCTACAGAGTGAGCTCCAGGACAGCTGGGACTAACTACACGGAGACCCTGGTCTTTAAAAGACAAAAAAATAGGGCTGGAGAGATAGCCTAGCGGTTAAGAGCACCGACGCTCTTACAGAGGACCCGGGTTCGATCCCCAGCGCCCACATGGCGGCTAAGAACCGTCTGTGACTCCAATTCCAGGAGAACTCCAGTTCCAGGGGAATCTGAGACCCTCTTCTGACCTCCGCGGCATTGCACGACACGGGTGCACAGACCTGCATGTAGACAATACATTCATACACATACAAAAATAAATAATAAAAAAAAAGACAAAAAAATACTGATCATGATATATGCTTTTACTAGAATTCTTATTAAATTGGCTCCAAGGAGTATCTCGGGAAACAGGAAGTTCAGAAACATTGGACCCAATGGAGAAGAGCAGCTTGAGTGAACCGTCAAGGTGATTTATTTCACCTCACATCCTTGAGTCATCCATGGTGACAAGGTCAGTTCTTGAGATGTAAAGCTTTCTTTTTAAATTTTATTTATTTATTTATTTATTTATTTATTTATTTGTTATTTATTTTATATATATGAATGTACTGTCTGCATGCAGGTTTGTGCACCCATGTCGTGCAATGCCGCAGAGGTCAGAAGAGGGCGTTGGATTCCCCTGGAACTGGAGTTCTCCTGGAATTAGAGTTACGGATGGTTCTCAGCCGCCATGTGGGTGCTGGGGATCGAACCTGGGTCCTCTGCAAGAGCAGTTGGCACTCTTAACCGCTAGGCCATCTCTCCAGCCCCAAGATGTAAAGCTTTCTATGTACCTTGTAGGAAGTGAAGTTCCCCCAAACATGGAATAAGTAATTAAAAAATGTGTTGAAGTTTCAGCTAGGTGATGCCCATTGTCACCTCCATGTTAAATAGCGGTTGCTGAATAAATCAAAGAAAAGTGGATAGACTTGCACTCTTCTAAGATACTTGATCTGAATTGCCTAAATAAACGAAGTCATCTAATAGCAGAAAGGGAATTTAATATTGAAGATAGGGACAACTATTTTCTAAAATATTGTCCTTGAGCACGGAAAAATATCTTACAAGAACATTTTCCACATTATGTATTAAAACTGTATTATCAATAGTTTTATGGATCTAACTGATATATTGAAGAGTTAAATTGGTTTCAAGGAGTATTATAGGATTTTATGAAGCAATTTTCTTTCTTAAGGTTTCACATTAATTAATTTCTCAATATACATCAAGACAGCTTCATTTTTTTAAGGACAATATTTTTTCCAGGTCATTTGATACTGAAGAATGACTTTCTCTTGCGTTCAAGTAAAATAATAAATGGTAAAATTAATTAAATGCCAACTTTATAATAAGAACTATGTTAAAAACATTTTCTCTATTAATTCCCTCAACAACCTTATGAGGTATTATTATAATATCCATTTCCAGATAAGGAAAAAGTGTAATGAAAGTTTGTTACTTTCCTAAGGTTATATGGCTTCATAAACAGTAGGTCTGGCATTTGAATCCAGTTTTGGTCCTACTCCATACCTATATAGGAGAAAACAACATTATATCACCGTCCTAACTGATAAATGACAGGTGAATGAGAGAGGAAAAATAATTTATTTATCTTTATTTGTCCATTGAATGTTGCCAAACTCAATGACAACTTTAAGAAGAACTAAAATTGAAGACATTTGTAATATCTTAATAAGCAGCAATGATTTTATGGAGAAATTACAATACAATAATGAGGAATTTAGCCATTTTGAATCAATGTCATTAAGTTTTCAGTTAATGTAACAAATTATTTGAGACATGGCAATTTTTTAAGTAAAAATTTTAATTCCAATCACAGTTATAGAGACTGAGGGCAATGGAATTTGCATCTAATGGGCTAAATGTGAGATTCATTCTGCATTTAGTCAAGCCAGAAATGGCACAGGTTGAGTACATTTAGAAGACCATGTGAATAAGAAAAGGGCGGGGGGACTTGTCATGCTTCATAAGAGCCCACTGCCATGGTGATTGATCCTGTTGCCTAAGACTGAACTCTTTCCCTCCAGACCTTATCATGTCTCCAAATAATTAGCCAAGAATCTCAGAATCACTCCATTTCTATTTTTTTTTTTTTTGGTCTTTTTCAAGACAGGGTCTTCCTGTGGCCCCAGCTGTCCTGGAACTCGCTCTGTAGACCAGGTTGGCCTTGAACTCACAAAGATCCGCCTGCCTCTGCCTCCAGAGTGCTAGGATTAAAGGCATGAGCCACCACACCAGGCAGAATCATTCCATTTCTAAGTGTGATTCAAGACAATATCCTTCTTAATGTTCTGCCCTGCCAACATTGGGAGCTCATGTCAACATCATTATACTGAACACCAAGCTTCAAGAACAAGGTACTTTAGGGTTCAATTTATATCCAAACCACTCAGAGGTAGTTAAAATTATGGGGTAAACTGAAAAAGACAAGGAAAATATTTTGTTAAGAATTGTAAGCCAGGCATGGTGGCACATGCCTGTAATCCAATCCTAGCACTCAGGAGGCAGAGGCAGGTGGATCTTTGTGAGTTCAAGGCCAGCCTGGTCTACAGAGTGAGGTCCAGGATAGCTGGGGCTACAGGGAGATACCGTCTCAAAAAGACCAAAAGAAAAAAAAAAAAAGAATTGTGTAGAGTGTGCAGTGCTTAGATCAGGGTCCTCCCAGGACCATCTGAAGCACAGGTAGGAGCCGGACTCTTCAGCCAGGCAGATTATTTTTAGGATAGATCTGCTCCTAGGTTGATGGATAATTGATTCGTTGGTTTGTTGGATAGCTAAATCTTTGTCATGCTTGGATGGTGGGATGGAGCCGCCCTGCTAGCTGGGATTAAAGGTGGGCCTGTTAAATCATTGTCTGATGTGGCTGTCATGGCAGAATTGCCCTTCTAGCTGGTACTAAAAGTTGGCCTGTTGCCACTGTGACACTTGGGTACGTAGTTCTTAGATCAGGGACTTCCCAGGACCACATAAAGCACAGAGTACCAGGGCACAGGATAAGTCAAGCAAACCCCCATCCCCCACCAACTGAAATTGCTGAGAGAGTGTCCAACTGGATTTTTTGGAGAACCATCAGAACAGAAAGGGAAGAGTGAATTACACTTCCAATATATAAACAAAATAGAAAGCCTGAAACCTAGACAAGTCAACACTCCATAAACAAGGAGAAAAAAAGGCATCTGAAGGATGCAAGCAAAGCAAGCCTTCAACACAGTGAAAAGACATTTGTGATTTTCATCAGAATACAGACGTAAAAAAAGGGAAACCCGCATGCCAGGTACACTAGGAAGGGACAACATGGGAATGGTGCAGGATAATTCCACACCAACTCTACCAAACCTACAGGAGATTGCTACAGTGGGATCTCCCTGGGGGTGACCCATGAAACAGAACTTAGAGGAACAATTGCAGACCTATTCAGAGAAATTAAAGAATATAAAGAACAAGTCAGGGAACTAAGGAGAGAGATTGAAAAACTCAAGAAGGACCTAGAAGGAGACAGTGACAAACTTTGGAAAAAACTAGAGGGAGAAAATGACTAATTCCGGAAGGAAGTGGAGACACTGAAAAAGGAAGCCAACCAGCGAAGTAAGGAGCACCAAGAAGAGATTGAAAAGCTCCAAAAGGAAGTGGAAATGCTAAAGAAATCACAGGATGAAGTGAAAAAGGAAATAGAACACTCATCCAATCAAGAGGAGAGGAATGGAAAAAGTCTCAGAAATAGAATAGAAGCAGAACAAGGAATATCAGACCTGGAAGATAACACAGAACAACTAAAAAGCTCAAGTAAAGATTATGAAAAAAATTTAAATACACAAAAGTGGAACAACCAGGAAATATGGGACACTATGAAAAGAGCAAACCTCTGCATCATAGGAATAGAGGACGGAGAAGAATCCCAAGAGAATAGTGTAGATCAGATCTTCAATAGAATAGTAGATGAAAATTTTCCCAAACTAAAAAAAGACAAACCCATACAAATACAAGAAGCACATAGAACTCCCCATGCCATATCATAGTTAAAATGCTAGACGCCCAAAACAAAGACAAAATTCTGAAAGCCACAAGAGAAAATCAACAAATTACATATAAGGGGAAACCCATCAGAATTAAAACTGACTTCTCATTCCAAACCATGAAAGCAAGAAGAACATGGAGCAAAGCATTCCCAGTGTTAAAGGACGATAGACGCCAACCCAGGTTACTATACCCAGCAAAATTGTCAATTATAGTTGAAGGAGAGAGAAAAATCTTCCACGAGATAAACAATATGATAGAATACATGTATGGAAAACCAATCCTTCAGAAAATACTTGAAGAAATTCAAAGGACAGAAGAGAGGAGCAACTATCCCCAAGCACTGAGAAAGAGAAACTAATAAAAACATAATTGCAGAAGTAGAAAATGAGACTAAAAATGCAAATGGATAATAAGGTGAAAGGAAGCAACATGCATCATTCTATTAAAACCTGAAATATTAATGGACTAAACTCCCCAATCAAAAGACATAGACCGGGAGATTGGATTAGGAAACAAAACCCATCTATATGCTGTCTACAAGAAACCCATCTCAATCTCAATGATAGGCACCAATTTAGGGTAAAAGGAGGAAAAAACATATTCCAAGAAAATGGTACCAAAAAGAAAGCAGGTGTTGCTATTATAATATCAGACAAAATAGACTCAAGGTAAAAGAAATCAAAAGGGACAAAGAGGGTCATTACATATTTATCAAAGGAACAATTAAGACTTCACAATCATGAATATATATGCACCAACTCTGGTGCACCAAACTTTATAAAGACAATTCTTCAGGACCTCAAGGCACAGACTAAACCCAGCACACTCATAGTAGGGGACATCCATACCAGACTAAGTCCTTTGGAAAGATCAACAGGACAAAGAATAAACAGAGAGACATATGGACTGAATGATACAATACACCAAATGGACCTCACAGGCATCTACCGAATATTCCACCCAAATAGCAGAGGATATACTTTCTTCTCAGCACCCCATGGAACATTCTCCAAAATAGATCACATATTGGGACACAGAAAAACTCAACAAATACAAAATGATTGAAATAATTTCATGCATTTTCTCACACCACAGTGCAATAAAGCTCAATATCAACACCGGGATAAGCCTTACAATCTACAAGAACACATGGAGACTAAACAACACTCTCCTGAATAATTAATGGGTCAAGGAAGAAATTAAGAGAGAAATAAAAGCATTCCTGGAATTGAATGATCATAATAATACAATACAACGAAACCTATGGGACATTTTAAAGCAGTCCTAAGAGGGATGTTTATAGCCTTGAGGTCCTACATCCAAAAACAGAAAGAGTACAAATGAACAATCTAACACTGCAACTGAAAACACTCAAGAGACAACAACAAATGAACCCTAAACACAGCAGACAGGAAGAAATAACAAAAATCAGAGCAGAAATCAATGAAATAGAAACAAAGAAAACCATACAAAAAAATCAATGAATCCAAAAGTTGGTTATTTGAGCGAATAAACAAGATAGACAGACCTCTTGCCCAGTTAACCAAAAGAAAGAAGGAACAACTCCAAATCAATAGAATCTGTAATAAAAGGGGAAATATCACAACAGACAATGAAAATATCCAGACAATCATATGGGAATACTTCAAAAACCTATACTCTATTAAGTTTGAAAACCTAGAAGAAATGGATGAATATCTGAAATCCAGGGAATCTCCAAAGCTCAACCAAGAAGAGATTGACAGTTTAAACAGACCCATAATATATGAAGAAATTGAAGCTGTAATAAGAAACATCCCAAATAAAACAAAGCCCAGGTCCAGATGGTTTCATGGCAGAATTCTATAAAACATTTCAAAAAGACTTACAACCATTACTACTCAAATTGTTTAGAAGGATACAGAAGGAATTCTCCCAAATTCCTTCTATCTAGCCAGCATAACTCTAATACCAAAACCAGGCAAAGATCCAACCAAAAAGGAGAACTATAGACCAATCTCATTAATGAACACAGATGCAAAAATTCTAAACAAAATACTTGCAAATCACATATAGACCCACATCAAGAAGATCATCCATCATGACCAAGTTGGATTTGCACCAGAGATGAAGGGATGGTACAACATATGAAAATCAATAAATATCAGCAAGCATATAAATGGATCAAAACAAAAACCAAAGGATCATCTCAATTGATATGGAAAAAGCCTTTGACAAAATCCAGCATCCCTTCATGTTTAAAATCCTAGAGGAAATTGGATTGGAGAGATCATTCCTCCATGTAATCAAAGCCATATACAGGAAACTCAGAGCCAATATTATCCAAAATGGGGAAATGAGAGAAACATTCCCTTTAAAGGTAGGAACTCAGCAAGGCTGTCCCCTGTCACCATTCCTCTTCAATAGAGTTCTTGAAACACTTGCTAGGGAAATAAAGCAATAAAAGGAAATTAAAGGAGTTCTAATTGGAAAAGAGGAAGTCAAGCTACCCCTTTTTGCTGATGATATGATTGTTTACTTAAGGGATGCTAAAACCTCCACCAGAAAACTCCTAGAAATGAGTAAGAGCTTCAGTAAAGTGGCAGGATACAAAATTAACCTAGAAAAATCAGTAGACTTTCTTTACACCCAAAACAAGCAACTGAAGAAGGAATACAAGGAGACCTTCCCAATCACAATAGCTCAAAAACAATAAAATACCTAAGAACAAACATAACCAAAGACACCAAAGATCGCTACAACAAAAATTTTAAATCCCTGAAGAAAGAAAGTGAACAAGACATAAGAAAATGGAAAAACCACCCATGCTCATGGATTTGGAAAATTAAGATAATAAAAATGTCCATTCTTCCCAAACTCTTGTATAGATTTAATGTAATCCCAATTAAAATCCCCAAGAGATTTTTCACAGGCTTGGAAAAAAAGTCCTTAATTTCATTTGGAAAAACAAAAGACCCCAAATAGCCAAAGCAACCCTGAGTGAAAAGAGCAATATGGAGGGGGGAATCTCTCTACCAGAGTTCAAACTATACTACAGGGCTATAGTCATAAAAATAGCTTGGTGCTGGCACAAAAACAGACCTGTTGACCAATGGAACAAAACAGAAGGTTTAAATTTGAGTGCATACAATTACAGTCTCATATTTGACAAGGGGGCCAAGAAGACACAACGGAGGAAAGACAGCATCTTCAGCAAGTGGTGTTGGCAAAACTGGATCACCACTTGTAGAAGAATGAAATTAAACCCCTGCCTCTCACCCTGTAGAAAAGTCAACTCCAGAAGGATTAAAGACCTCAACGTGAAACCCCAAACTCTGAAGGCAGTAGAAGAAAAAGTTGGCAGCAATGTACAAGACACAGAAGTAGGAAAAGACTTCCTAAATGATAGGAGCTGGACAAGAATTAAGGTTGACAATTGACAAATGGGACCTCATTAAAATCAAAAGCTTGTGTACATCAAAAGAAACAGTCAAGGAAGTGAAGAGAAAGCCCACAGAGTGGGAAGAAAACCTTCACTGCAGACATCTGACAAAGCATTGATTTCCAGAGTATATATAACTACTCAAAACACAAAGAAGAAAGAAAACAAATGAATCACTCAAAAGACGGAACAAAGAGGTGAACAGAGACTTCACAATTGAGGAATTAAAGATGGCTGAGAAGCATCTTAAAAAGTGTTCAACATCACTAATAATTAAGGAAATGTAAATTGAAACCACTTTAAGCTATCATCTCACTCTAATAAGACTGGCTTGAATCAAGAAAACAAATGACACAAAGTGCTGGAGAGGTTTTGGGGAAAGGGGAACACTCATCCATTGCTGGTGTGAATGTAAACTTGTATACAGCTACTATGGAAGGCAGTGTGGAGAATACTTGGAATACTCAAAAATGAGGTTACCACCTGACTCAGTCATACCATTCCTGGGTATATACCCATAGACTCTTCTTACTGCAGAGATACATGCACAGCTATATTTATTGCAGCTCTGTTCACAATAGCAAAAAGCTGGAACCAACCCAAATGCCCGTCCACTGATTAGTGGATAGAGAAAATGTGGTACATCTACACAATGGAGTTCTATGCTGCAGTAAAAAAAAGACAACATCATGAACTTTACAGGTAAATGACTGGAACTAGAAGGCAATATGTTAAGTGAAGTAACACAGTCCCAGAAAAACAAATGCAAATTGTATCCCTCATCTGTGGATGCTAGCACGAATAACCTAGTTGTAAATATTTCTTGTCGGGAGTGATGCATATTGGAAAGAACAACAACCCCAACAACAGAAAAGACTGCATCAAAGAACTGATTGAAATGGTGAATCTGGTGGGGTGGTCTGGTTGGCAGGGGGACACGGATCTGGATTTAATTTGTAACATAATCTTGTACATATATATATATATATATATATATATAGTATAAGATAAAAAAAGAACTGATGTAAAATCATATAAAAAAAAAAGAATTGTGTAAAGCTAACCAGTTTAGCTTTCTATATGTATAGGCAATGCCTATTTCTGTATCTATTCTATATTTATATCTATAGGTAATGCCTATTTCCTTCTTCCTCATATGGCAGAAGGGAGAAAGGACATTTCAGAGAGGGAAATTTATACTGTAGCTTAGGGCACAGTGGGTAAAGGTAGAAATGCTTTCATGTGTTTGCTGGTTTCATTTATGGTAAGCTTAAACTAACCCTGGAGCCAAAGTGCTGAAACTGAGAGATCATACCATGATAGACTGCTCCTACATATAAACACAAAGGGTAAATTTAATATGTGAGTTTTTAACAATGAACTCTCTGTTTCTAGAGCCCTATGAAGATTTCCTTTGCATTAAAAAGTGATATCTCAGATTAATGTTTGTTCTTCCTTACAAGATTATTCTTGGAAATGTTGTTTAGATATTCAATCAAATTTTCCTGGGATTTATGTAAAGAAGAATTTTCTTTTGGGGAGGGAACAAAAGTATGATCTAAACTTTTCCATTTTATGATCAAGATAGAGTTAGTGAGTGTTCAACAGGTTTTAAGGAACAATATCAAATCACTCATTCTTATCCTCTTTTTTAACACTTATCCTAGTATTTCATTTATTTTGTTTTCCCTTTCAAACTCCTAGAAAATAGATAAAAATATATAAAATTAAAGTCTTTAAAAGCTTCTTTTTCGACTGCTAACACAGATATATAACTTAATGTAAACAGTCTAGTTACATAAATTCATGTTTCCAAAGACAAAGAAAATCAGAATTACAAGGTTTTATGTGCTTTCTAGATCACTGAATATAAAATGATATTTTTACTGTGTTTGGGTATATTTTGGTAAATCCAAACTATTATTTTAAAATAAAATATAATAAAAATTAATTTACATTTGAATAATTAATATTTTTCATTTATATTTATAATTCTGTGTGGATTTCATTTTATTTCCTAGAAAATGATCTCACTCTATGGCCCTGACTAGCCTGGAATTCTCTATGTAGAAAAGGCTCATGAAATACACAGAGATCTTACACCTTCTGTTTCCTGAGTGTTGGGTTTAAATATGAGCTACAATGTCTGGTTGTTTTCTACGTTTTCATACATTTTATTTTTCTTTTGCATCACTATTTTATTGTTGTGAAACATTAGTTATAAGTATGTACTTCTAACTTTTACAATTATGACACTTTCGGGGTGTGGTGGTGTAGATCTTTAATCCTGGCACTCTGGAAGCAGAGGCAGGCAGCCCTCAGTCAGGATGAGGCCAGTCTGGTCTACATAGTGAATTCTAGAGCACCTGGAACTACAGGGAGACCCTATCTCAAGAAGAAAAAAAAATATGACTCTTATCCATTCTCAGTGGATTATCTGAATAATTGTAGTTTGAAAAGCAGCCTTCTATCAAATAAATGATTTTCATTAACTTTTGAAGATTTATATAAACGATCTCTTCTCTGTTCAAGTTTAACATTATCTTCCTCTTTATCTGACAAAGAGAATGCATTGGTAAATAAGAAACTATCCACTAACACAAGTCATCCACATTCCCAGAATTTACTCCTCTGAGATAATATTGTAATCACCAAAAAGTATCCCCTTGTGGTGGTTAATAGTGATTGTCAACTTGATGGGATTTAGAATCACCATGGAAACAAATCTCTGGGCTTGAATGTAGGGACTATCTCTAGTTTATACTGAGTTAAGGAGATTCATCTTAAATATGGGTCCTACCATTCATCTAGGATATGGAACTGAAAATAAAGATAAAATAATACAAAAACGAATACACATATTTATTGGCTCTGGTTCATAAATATGGGTGCATTGTGATCATCTTTCTCCTTTCCAGCTGCTTTACCTTTCTTCCTGTGATGCACTCCATCCCCTGGAACCCTAAGCCAAAACTAATTCTTCCTTTTTAATTTTTTAAAAATTTATTCTTGTATGTGTATGAATGTACTGTCTGCATGTAGGTTTGTGCACCTGTGTCGTGCAATGCTGCGGAGGTCAGAAGAGGGCATCCAGATTCTCCTGGAACTGGAGTTAAAGATGGTTCTCAGCTGCCATGTGGGTGCTGGGGATTGAACCCAGGTCCTCTGCAAGAGCAGTTGACACTCTTAACGACTAGGCCATCTCTCTAGCCCCAACGAATTCTTCCTTTTTCATGATGCTTTAGGCACAAGTTTTGTCACTCAGATGAGAATAGTGACTACTGTACCATTCTTCTTTTTGACAAACCCTATTTTCATTCAGTTAAAATTTTCAGTTACTTTCAGAGAAGGTGCTACCAACTAGGATACAATCTGACCATCATCCATGGTTTCTAATTTGAGTAGAACTGTTGACACCATGTATTCTGTTGACACAGACTAACTGGATGGAATATATACAATTTTTCCATCTTACAAATTTTCATCAAATTTCAGCTATCACTATGGGTATTAAATAGAAATGTCTTCCTGAATTAGAAATTACTTTCTATGAGCATTCTTATTATTATTCATACAAACAACTTCACTTTTGAAGTTTCATAAATATTTTAATCAAAAAATGAGAAGATAAAATATGTATCTCGAATTCCTATGCAACCAGTAAATTAAGTAGATTCAAATTGTTATGTATGTTTTATTAAGTTTTTGTGTATTTCATGTAATAGATTTTAATCAGATTTAGACCCCTTCTCCATTCTACACCACTATTAACAATCCTCCAATTTCATATATTCTGTTCTTTATGGTTCAAATTTTTGAAAAAAAATAGAAATTTATAGAGATTAAAATGATGAGATAGTCCTTTAAAACTTAACAGCTTTAACTCACTGGATGATTCTTGTGCATTACTTTCTTCCAAGCTGTATCATTTCAACTTGGAGAGATGCTCATTAATATTTCAAATGTAAACAATTCACAAGATTTAGGAAATTCCCGAAATGTATGAAATTTAAAAGGCTTCACCCTCTCTCTAGGAAATATAAGCAGCAAGAACTGCTGAGGAGAGTAAACACAGATGTGTCCATCTATCAGCAAGTCCCTTAGAGACCCTGCAGTATGGAGCTTCCAGGGGCTGTTGCATGGTACAATTGCCTTTGAGTCTTGAGTTATACATCCTTTTTTAAAAATTTAATTTATTTTTGTATGTGTATGAGTGTACTGTCTGCATGTAGGTTTGTGCACCCGTGTTATGCAATGCCGAGGAGGTCAGAAGAGGGCATGGGATTCCCATGGAACTGGAGTTAAAGACTGTTCTTAATCGCCATGTGGGTGCTGGGGATCGAACCCTGGTCCTCTGCAAGAGCAGTCGGTGTTCTTAACCGCTAGGCCATCTCTCCAGCCCCGAGTCATACATCCTTTTGTGAGCACCCACAGATCCATAATTTGTAAGGAATGGCCAAAAACTCAGTATTCACATTTCCCCAGGAAAAGTGTCCCATAGCAATCAATTCAAAGGAATGAAAAATACAGTAAAATCTAAAAATAAATATTTACTGACCATTGTTTTGGGGGAGGGAGGGATTATTGATTTCTGATGTCCCAAATTTATCATTGGAAAACGTGGATACAAACCCATCAACAAATTTTAAAAAGCATTTATTATGGAATTCAAGTATTTATTAATATACTACATGATAGCATCATAAGTTTTCAGCAATCACCTTACCTCAACTGATGCAGAAACAGTTTTCTATAGTATTAAAATTCATAAAATAAGGGATTAAAAACTGGTTTTCTTTTTAAACTGGGAGATGACATTTACAAAAAGCTCATGCAGCTAATTATTCTTTGTTATAAATAATGAATGTTTCCCTAAGATGAAGAAAAGACAAGATCACTTTAAGTTTTATTCGACTTTGTAGTAGAAGGTCTTGCCAGGGTAACTACATAAATAGATTAAATGAAAATTATTTTGATTGTAAAGGAAATAAATATTTTTTCTTCCATATATGACATGATTTTATATGTAGACTGGTGTGTAGAGACATTAAACAATTAAAGTATGCTATGTTTGGTATCATTTAGAAACACAAAATTGAAATCCATAAATTTTATATTTCTGTACTCTTCAAAGCACAGTCCATACATGAAATTAAGAAAACAATTTGATTCATAACACCATCCAAAGAAATTATACAGAAGAATAAATCTAACCAAAGAATGGCACATTTCACGCTCTGGTAATGGCAAAACATTGTTGAAAACATTTTAAAATATATAACTGAAAAGACATATCATCTTCATGAATTAGAAGGTTTATCATTATTAAGAATACAGGATTTCCCCAAATTGATTACTTATTCACATTATACTTACTGTGAACATTAGGGGTTGTCTTTTATAAAATTAAGCTGATTCTAAGTAAAATTTAAACAAAGGTCCAGAAACATACAAATCCTTCCCGTAGTTAATTTTAAGATTTGGGTGGCAAGGTTTTTTGACAAAAAATTTTCATATCTATCTATATCCACCTTTTTTATTTTAGGTTTTTATTTTTGACCCATGAATCTCAAAAAAGCAATTGTATTATACATATCTATAGGGTGGAATCAAGGCACAGATTTCATCAAGTTCACCCATGCTGTTTTGGGTTACTGTATGTGATTAACTTGGGAAACAAACTATATTTTTGAATTAAATCATCCTATAGGTGAAAGAGATTGCTACCAGGTTATACTATATGACAGCAAAATTATAGAGAACATTTGTTTATACCAATCCCAAAGTAATTGTTATACAGTTTTTAATTAAAGCTAATGTGGACAACAGCAATTTATATCACCAATTAACTCAGATGCCTTACCGGTTTTATCAGCCTTTAAACCAATGTTGTTTAATATACACATATTTACTTTTACTAAGTCCTAGAACACCATGCATCCTCTAGACAGAGTCTGGGCAAAACTGGATACTTGTTGAACTCACGTCAATTAAATATGCACCAATCGAATAAACACCCGTGTCCTTCTCCCACCCCTCCCACCCTTCCTGAGTTACCATTTCAGTCAGTTTTCTGATGTAATCTTTCTGTTGTTGTTCTTTTAATATGCATCCCTCTCCACAAGAAATATTTATAACTGGGTACTAGCAACCACATATGAGAGATACCATTTGTCGTTTGTTATTCTGGGACTATGTTACTTCACTTAACATGATGTCTTCTAGCTCCATCCATTTTCCTGCAAAGTTCATGATGTTGTGTGTCTTTAATGCTGCATAGAATTCCATTGTGTACATGTACCACATTTTCTCTATCCACTCGTCAGTTGAGGGGCATTTGGGTTGATTCCAGTTTTTTGCTATTGTGAACAGAGCGGCAATAAATATAGCTGTGCATGTATCTCTGCAGTAAGATGAGTCTTGTGGTTATATACCCAGGAGTGGATGGCTGAGAAAGAAAATGCAGCTTTGCAGTGAGTAGGCTGTACCAGAAAGTACCAGCAGATGGATTGACTCCTCTGGGCATTGAAGGGAAGAAATGCCTCAGATCGTTGCAGACATCAGGCACCTCTCTGGATCCTACTAGTAACAACTATTTTTAATGAATCCTAACGAAGCTTACCTTCTAGGTGCCGCAAAGGTTTTAATACAAGAGACTTTCTTAACCCCCCCCAAAAAATAAGGAGAAATATGATGATGATGAGGTCATTCTCCAGCTGTAGATAGGAGCCAGCTGTTATAGAGGTATTCTCTTGTAAAATCGGTAAAACTGCCATTTTTAATTGACTAATGGACATAGAAACTGTGAAAAGGATTATTCTCTATTCAGAACCAAATATAATGCTAAAGTCTCCTTAAGCTATGCACTTAAGCAAAATATATTAATACAGGAGCTCTGACATCAACAATGGATTATTCTACCAAGGAGATGTTGGCCAGGGGATCCAAGCCCCCACAAAAGGTAAAGGCTCCTTGCCTCCAAACTGGGATATCTGCAGGAAGAGAGGCAATAAGGCCCTGCTGTTGAAGACCTGATATAAACATGGGAAAGATGTATGGAGACCGCACTTGCAAGTATACAGATGGTTTCTGGAATGCCAGAGAGTGTTACCAAAGGCCACTAAACCAATAAAGCAAATATAGGTCTCCTTGAGTCAAGCAAGACTCCTCCATCAGCACCAGCTACACCTCAGCTGCCTGGAAATATTGTGCAGCAGTGGCAGCCATATGTCTGTATATCCCAAATCTAATTGGCTATTAGCTCTCTCCTTGGAGGCTGATGTCACAAGCTTTCATCCTCTAATGGTTAGGAGATGTTATAAACCACACAAAGACCCTGTCATACTTAACAGAAGAAAATGTAATTCATGAATTAACATACCATCCAAACATCTGTGTCTATACCATAGTAACCTAACATAACAATTAGTACTGTTTAAATACATATATATCTAATTGCATGTGCTTCATTAGTAGGATTGAAAGGCTA
This sequence comes from Rhizomys pruinosus, assembly GCA_009823505.1. NCBI lineage: Eukaryota > Metazoa > Chordata > Mammalia > Rodentia > Spalacidae > Rhizomys > Rhizomys pruinosus. The sequence continues at coordinate 606,039 of VZQC01003771.1, read as the reverse complement.
TATATTATATTGTTTAAATACCTATATATCTAATTGCATGTGCTTCATTAGTAGGATCGAAAGGTTATGCCTGGACAAGCTGGCAGCCCATGAAAGAAAACAGGCAGAATTGACTAGAGACCAAGACAACAGCTCCAGAGAAAGTAGACTGTTTTGCTTCTCATCCACCTGTGCCCCTTTTCTAAGCCTAGGGAACAATCTGCAGAAGAGGGGGTGTGGTAGAATGTAAGGGCTGCAATTGGGGTGAATGGTGAAACTACAACAAAATAGACTGGACACTCATTTGATCAACTTGATTGAACATACAAGCCACACCTGCTGGATGGTGGAACCCATGAGCTGTGTGGGTTTGGGCACAACTGCTTGAAAATTGGTTTTACATGAAGGATGCTTGTACTCACAAATTATCACTTATTGTCCAAAAAATGAAAACAAAACAAAACAGAACAAAAAAGCAGAGAAAGATGCAGAAAAGTTATGGCAGATTAAAATTTAAAAAAAGGTCCAGAAAATATGAAAATATCCCTGCAAAGTAAAACTAAGTAGAGTCAATCCCACTTTCTCATTTAAATATTTATCTGAAAGGAATAATAAAATCAATGTATTACTGGACAGCAAGTATCAAATGTGCTGCATCCACTCAATTAGTTGAGGTAGTTTTCTCGGATTACTGTCATTTATGGGAACAGGTTAGGGTTAGCCACAGGGAGAACTGAAGCCAAAGCCATGTTACTTTTTATGCTTAGGTCAATTTTGGCCAGGAGCCATGTTAGTCTATAAAGTGCTGCTGGTCAACTGCTTCACCTGGTTTGCAGCTCCTTCCATATCCTCACCTTGCAAGAGTTTCACATGTAAGGCAAAGTACAAATGTAGCTCAGCTCTGTAGAAGATTCCTTCATGGTGGAAGTTTGAGCAGTGGGAAACCAATTCCCTGCCCATTCCTAGCTGCCCCCAGCCCGAGACAGGAGCTTCTAGTTTCCCTGATCCAATCTGTCAGGCAGGGGAATGTTCTAGAGAGCTTCCTCTTTATCTTTTCAGGGATGATTCAGGTTACCTTCTCTTTAACCTCCTCCCAACCAGGTGAGAAGGGTATCCAATGCCCATATCATAGTTAAATGAACAACCAGAGTTACCAAAGCAACCATACCATGCTCAGTAAAGTGGCAGAAGGTTACCCTTGTCTACTAGATACTTCTATTCACATTTGGGAACATTGTGATATCTCTTTGCCCAAATTGTGTATGACAACCTTGTGATGCATCTGTGGGCCATTTAGTTGAAGACTTGCTCTAATTTTGACTTCTACCCAGTTCTGAGACCTATCCTAAAGGTCTATTATTACATTTCACTGACATAATCAGTATGAAACCACAGTGTGTATGGCCCTGAAAGAAGTCAGAGCTCAGTCTTCCCCACCAATGAGTCTTTAGATAGGCTCAGGCTTCCCAGCCCAGGGCAGCCTTCAAACTGGGGGTGTGAGCACACTCTTTCCAGGTCAAATACTTCTGTATGGTTGACTTGTCTCAGGGAAGGACAGACCTGGGGCAGACCATGTTCATGACCTATAATATTATTTCTCTGCAAGCAATATAGACTTCAGAAAGGAAATTCCTTCAGGGTTTTGGGTTCTTTTTCTTTCTAGTCAAATAGAAATGATAGGCTGGCCTTGTTCAAAGGCAAGTTCAAAGAATACAAATAGCCCTTGGAAACTGCAACAACTCCAAACCACAAGTCACTGGCTTAACCAAGTAATGCTAAATCTGGGCAGGATAGGATCAAGCTGAGCCAACAATGCCTTCTCAGAACTGGAGCATAATTCAGATTGCTCCAGAATTAAGGGTCACAACATGCAATCAGTTAGTAACATTAGAAAACAAAGATAGACTTTTGCCTTGCTTAAAAGGATTCAGATTTCCTGGGGAACCACTGAGGCAGGACTTCCCAGACCCTGGTAACTTGAAGAACAAGCCTGCCACTTCTCCAGCAACTCTGGTAGATGGTCGACACTTGGCTTGATGTGGCCTACTTGGAAAGCTGCTTATCTCCCAGCCATGCTCCCATTGTATCTAGAATATGACGGTGGAAAGAGAGGTGACTCATACAATGATAATGGAACTTGTCAACTTGTCCACTCTCAGTAAGTACCCTTAAACCTACACAAAGACATGAGCTTTGAGACCTATGAGGTACTGGATAGAAAGGCAGCTGTCAGGCTCAGTAGGGCTAACCAGGGGCCCTCCAGGCCACTGTCAGTCCTGACTTTCTGGTTAATCTCTGGGTATACACTCATCAATAGTACTAAAGTGCCTTTACAGGGCCTCTGTAATTGTGCAGGACTTTTGGATACACAAGGCTTCTATGGTCATTTGCTGCATACAATACACAACATCTATAGCTGGGAACTGAATTTCCATTGAAGAGGGGAACCGGGCTGGAAAGTACCCACCCAATGCCTTACAGCCTCTGTGGTACATGCAACCCAACAGCCTCCATCAGCCCTGACATCTGTCACTGCCAGTGACTAAGGTCATATGGGAGAGACAAGAAGAGGTTAGGTTACTGCAGATCTCAAGCCACACTGGAGCTCAGACCAGGAAAAATAAGGAAATGAGAAAAATGGTATGATGGTGTTAGTTGTCATCTTGGCTTAAACTGGCATCATTTGGAGCAACCCACTGGGCACAATTATGAGGAATTTTCTATATTTAGATTAGTCTCTAAGGATGCCTTGGGTAATTTATCTTGATGATATAAATTGGTATGGAAATATTAGTCCATCATGGGTGGCGTCATTCTGTGCCTCTGATCCTGGAGTGAATAAATGGAGAAAGAAAGTGACTAGTAGAATGTGTTTATCTCTCTTTGCTTCCTCATTGTGGATGGGATGTGTGAGCTGCTTGAGGTCCTGCCGCTATGACTTCCCTGTCACGATGGACTGTATCTTTGAACTGTGAGTCCAAATAAACCCATTTTCCCTTAATAAACATTACTGCATTATTTCAGGCATTGTGGTGGACATCTTTAGGGCCCCCCACTTGGGAGGAAGAAGAAGGAAGATGGATCTCTGTGTGTTCAAGGACAGCCTGAGCTATAGAATGAGTCCCAGGCCAGTGGGGTAAACAGGGAGACACTTTCTTTAAAAGAACCCCCCCCCCAAAAAATCAATGAATTACTGGGAGAAGAATAAACTTATAATATATATATATATATAATATATATATATATATAAAACAGAATTAAACAGGTATATCTAACTGATTGCTAATAAGAGTGAAAGCTCATCCAATAAGATAAACCATACTTCTTTATATATTATGAGCTCAAGTGGGCAGTCACAGGCAAAATGAAGACAGGCCTTCAAGTCATTTTAGATACAGAATTAACAAAATCAAGGCTCATTAATTGACATGTGAAAATTAAAAATTGAAAGGTTTTTTTTAAATATGAAGCATTTTAATGGTTATTGATTTGGCAAATATGCTCCCATCTGAGAATAAGAATCAAAGATTCAAACGAAAAACAATGGTTTCACAAAAACTTGCTTTGCTTTTTAATATTTTATTATTTTTGTGTGTTTACAAGTGTTCGGCCTGCATGTAAGTAAGTGCACCCATGACAGACAAGGTCAGGAGCAGCCACCAGATGCCCTGTATATGGAATTACAGACGGCTGTTTGCAGCCTTATGGGTCATGAGAACTGAACTTAGTTCTTCTTCAAGAGAAGCGAGTACTCTTCAAAAAGACAAAAAAAAAAAAAAGGGCGTGGTTGTGCACGCCTTTAATCCTAGCACTTGGGAGGCAGAGGCAGGGGGATCTTTGTGAGTTCAAGGCCAGCCTGGTCTACATAGCGAGTTCCAGGACAGCCAGAGCTACAGGGAGACCCTGTCTCAAAAAGACAAAAAATGTGACTACTCTTAAAGGCTGAGACATTTCTCCATCCCAGGATTTTATAAAGGTTCAAAATAGATTTTATTCCAATAATGCCATAAATTAAAAACCAAACACCCAGTATGTAAGCTGTTTTGCATGAATCTAGCAACCGACTATATGCAGAACACAGTAAGAACATATAAATCAAATAATAAAAATATAAATAACTAAAATGAGAAGAAATTTTAAGGATACTTTTGTGTAGCTTAGACTGCCTTCAAGCTTGAGACTTCTGAATGATCAGATTGCAAACATGGATCAATCTATAACAATGAAAATGGAAATGGAAAGGGATCGTAAATGTAAAAGTATGTTCTTTTTTTAGATTCTAGATACTTGTTGTCAGATGCATATTTGGTAAAGATTCTTTCCTATTCTAATAGGCTTCCATTTCACTCCAATGATCATGCTTGTTGTTGTACAGAAGTGTTTTAATTTCAAGATTTCCCATTTGCCAATTTGTTGTTTTTAAAGCCCTTACTATGTGGTCCTGTTGAGAAAACTTTTTTCCTTTGTCTACAGGTTGAAGTGTTTTCCCTGCTTTCTCCTCTCTCATATTCAAGGTACAGGTCTTATGCTGAGTTCCTTGATCCATGCAGAGTTGAGTTTTGAACAGTGTGAGAGATGTGGATGTACTTTTGTTCTACATGTGGCTATCTAGTTAGATCACCACTGATGATTAAAAAAATTGTGGGGGGCAAGGAACTAGACAGATTTCTCAAAAGATGAAACACAAATGACTGAGAGATATTTCTTAAATATTTAATGCTAAAATTATTACCGAGTACCACAACTGGCCTCACGCAGACTTTGTGAATTGCCCAAGCCAAATGGCACATCTAAAATTCAACCTCTATACGTAAAGCTCATGGAACATAGAACAAGGAGTAAAGAGGATACTAGTGAATCACTCATTGCTTATTGATGAAGCTCCTTCTTGCAACAGGGGAGTCAGGAACATACAATATCACAAATAGCCTAAGCCTATCTAAAAGAACTAAATGTATATATTACACAAGTTTGTAGGTAATTATTCTTTTTAATTTTATTTTTTTATGTGCATGAATGTACTGTCTGCATGAAGGTTTGTGCACCCGTGTCATGCAATGCCACAGAGATCAGAAAAGGGCTTAGGATTCCCCTGGAACTGGAGTTAAAGATGGTTCTCAGCTGCCATGTGGGTGCTGGGGATCGAACCTGAGTCCTCTGCAAGAGCAGTCAGCACTCTTAACCGCTAATCCATCTCTCCAGCCCTGTAGGTCATTTATTAATAGAAATATTATTACTAGGCCTACATTTGTAAACAAATCAAATGTTTATCAACCATAGAATGAACATCACTGCAATATATCCATCCACTGTAATATTACTCATCTATGAAAAGGGATGAGAGGCCTGTACATTCTATTAGAGGAAGCTTAAATGTTGGCTTGTGAAAATGGCTCAGCAGGTAAAGGCACTTGCTTCCAGACCTGAGACTGATCATTGGAGCACACATTGTAGTAGAAGAGAACTGACACTTGTAAGTTGTCCCCTATCCTCCATATGTGTATTATGGTATCTGCACACAAACACACATACACACACACACACACACACACACACACAAACACACACACACACACAAACTCACACACAAACTCTTAGAGTGAGACTGAGGGTGAGAGGGAGAGAGAGAGAGAGAGAGAGAGAGAGAGAGAGGTAGAAAGAGACAGAGACAGATATACATAAATATATAAAAGTAACGCAGAACAAAACAAAACAAAACATTAAAAATAGATATATTCTCCTAAGTCTCCAAAGAGCATACATTCATGTGGGACTAGAGAAGATGCAACCTTGAGAAACAGAAAGTGCATTTCTTTTTGATTAGTATTAGAAATAGTATTGCTTTAGTGGATTGAGAACTAAAATCAAAGGGCTCATTTTGAAGTAATTAAAATGGCTGTGTGACACAAGGATACATGTGTCCTCATAAGCAGTAAATACATTTAATAATACTCATTTTAATTACTTTTATTATATATAATGCTTTATATTAATTATAATTCTTGAAACATGTTCTCACTACATAATCCTGCCTGAGCTAGTGCTATTTTTGCAGACCACTTTGACCTTGAGCTGAGAGAAAGATGGTTGTTCTGCTACCAGAGCTGGGATTAAAGATGTGTGCCAACATGCTCAGAAATTACAGGATTTACATATAAATATTATCTACCCATTAAAATTAATAGTCCTACTGCTTTGAAATTACCCCCTATTCCATTGCACTAGAGCTCATGATTTCTCTGCTAGTTAGTAAGAACTAACCCATCCTGATCACATAGACTCTCCTTAGGCCTTGGCCCCCTTCTTGCAGATGTTGTCAGAGAGAACCTGACCAGCTGGGATGAGTTACCCAGATCCCATCATATCCACTCTCTTGCTCTTATGCTCCCTCAGTCACCCTACTGCCAGGTCACCATGCTCCTGCTTTTGGAACAACCCCAGTTGTTTGATTTCAGGGTTCTTACTTTCTAGGTTTAGCTAGTTAAAACTGGCCCAGATCATTCCCGTTACCTATATTTGTTCCTTGGCTCCTTTGCCCTCATGGAGAGCTCTTGACTACTTGAGTAAGCTGGCTGGATCTAGCCCTTACCTTAAAAAAAAAAAGAAAGGACAATACTTATCAACTCTCAATAGCAGTGTAAACTATTGAAACTACTATGGGAATCATTATGAAGAAATATTGAAAAACCAAAAATAAATCTACCATGTGATCCGGTTATACCACCCTGTGACATATTCCCAGAAGACAACTCCTACTTCAGAGACACACACACATAGCCATGTTTGTTCTGCAATTTTCACAGCAGCTAAGAAAAACAGCCTAAATGTCCCTCAACTGATGAATAGATAATGAAGATGTGGTACATTTACACAATGGCTTTCTACTCAGTGGTAAAGAAAGAAGAAATCATGAAATTCCCAGACAAATGGATGTAACTAGAAATTGTTCTAGTAACTGATGCAATTCAGGCATAGAGAAACAAGTGATACATGTTTTCTCTCATTTGTGTTTTTAAATTCAAATCCTTGGATGTGAATATACATACTAATTTAAACAATGGAGCCAGGGAAATGGAAAAGAACCATGAAGGTGGAAGGAAAGGAGCTCCAGAAATAGGCGTAGTAGGATATGGGTGTTAGCAAGGGGGAAATAGGGGAAAGGGGGTTACTTTAATGGTGAATGATGAGGGAGTTCTCAGGGGGAATAAGAGATGTGAAAAACCAGATGGAAATATATTAGTTCAAAATGTTACTGAAAAAATGCATGTAATACCTATTCATATAATATCTATCTATCTATCTATCTATCTATCTATCTATCTATCTATGTCTATCTATCTATCATCTCTATGTCTATCCAAATCTATAGCTGAAGGCTATATAAAAACAATAAAAATAAAGTAAAACTAGTACCAGGGAGTAAAAACCCTTTGAGTTTAGTTGAGATACTCCTAGAAACTCTGAAAATAACACAGACTATTGCTATAGCCCTTCATTGTCTCCAAGTATTTGGAAGTAAAACCTTATTACAGAATACAGACTATACTTCAGGCACAAAAGTTGTAGCAATCAAACTGGAATGAACCTGGTTGCCTCCTCCCTGATGACTAACACTGATGGTATCAACGGATACTATACAAGCTGTTAAGGGATAAAATCGACCATTGATTCTATCCAGCTGGAAAGCCTAATAAACAACAATGAGTCTTCAAGTAGTGGCACTTTTATCTTGGGGCTAATAAATGGCTGCCTAGGTGGAATTAATCCCTGTTCAATGGGAAGGAGTGTATATGTGATAAGAATATCCAAATACACATGGCTGGAGATATAATAGATCCTAGAGAACAAAAACCATTTTTGCCACATCCCTAGACAATATAATTTCCTTCTATAAACTAAACATTCATTCCTATATTTACAGACAAGTATACCTATACCTCTCATCGCTTATTAAAGAAGCACCTTTCTGAAACATGTGGTGACTAACAAAGAGTTCAAGTTCAACAAAAAGGCCAAAGCAGAGAATAATTTTGAGACACTGAGCTCTACATTGCACATTTTCAGTGCAACCTCTACATATAAGTGCATCTTTCAAGTCTCCCCAGAGAGGTTTCTTAATGCAGTAGTTGCTGATTAACACAGAGATCTATAGGCGGTCAATGTGCAGAGAATAAGAGGCTGCAGTATGCTCATCCCTGGATAGGACACCTATTTCAAGGTTTTTCCTACCAAGGCTCAGGGATCATTGTGGATAAGGCAACGGAAAGAACAGAAGAGCCAAAGAAAATGGATGAAGACAAGGAAACAGAGTTTTCCAGCTGAGTGGTCACTTACATGTACAAACTCACAACAACAGTAATAGCATGCACAAATGCCATGCAAGCTCAAACCAGGTAAAATCCCAGCATAAACCTAGACCTAGGGAAGTGGGTAAGAACTACCAACAAAACCTAAGGAACTTTTGGTAACTGCTGGATGCTGGGAGGGGAGGGGAGAAGTTCTCTGATGGAGATGGGACTCTTGGTAGGTTGACCAGGCTCCAGTGGATGGACCCATACTGACGGATATGTGAAGACACAAATCAGACTCAATAGGCTGTGTCATGTACATAGTGTAGTCCTCTGAATTGACAGAGTGGGGAGCAGTGGGGAGAGGTGCAGATTGGGGGAGTGGAGCTAAATACCATCAAATTATATTTTATGAAAATCAATAAAATTCAGTAACTAATTAAATACAAATACTCTTTAGAATTTAGAATATGTTTCTGAATATTAAATGAGGTGGAGAGCTCAATGTTACTCATAATTTAGTAGCAGAAATACAGGGGTGTATTTGTTGTTCTGTTTTTGTTTTTTTTTTTTTTGCCTTATAAATCCTCATTTATTTACTTATTTCCATTCAAGACCATGTTTTTTACTGTTTTTTGTTTTTTTGATGCTTTGTGTATTCATACATCATTTTCCATTCCAATTCAATTCAGGCATATATCCACTTCCCTTCCCCCACCCCACCCTATCCCATCCCAGATCATGCATTCTGCTGTAACTTTTTCTGCATCTTTCTCTGTTTTTTTTGTTTGTTTTGTTTTGTTTTCATTTTTTTAACAATAATGATAATTTGTGAGTACAAGATCCTTCATGTTAAAACCAATTTTCAAGCAGTTGTGCCAAACCCACACTCTCATGGGTCCCACCATCCAGCGGCGGGCGGTTGCGGGTTTTGGCTTGTTATGTTCATCAAGTTGATCAAATGAGTGTCCAGTCTATATGTTGTAGCTTTCACCATTCACCCCATCTCACAGCCCTTACATTTCTACCATTGCCCCTCTTCCGGCAGATTTTCCAGGCTTAGACAGGGGCCAGGTGGATGGTGCAGAAGCCAAAAAGTATACTTTTTTGAGAGCTGTGTGTCTTGGCTCTAGTCAATTTCTGGGCGTTTTCTTTCATGGGTGCAGTTGTCCAGGCATAACCTTCAATCCTACTAATGAAGCACATGCAGTTATATATCACTATATTATATCTATATACTAGTTATAATATATATATGTATTATTTAAACACATTATAATATATAGCCTTTCGGATCCGTATTAATGAAGCCACACGCAATTCGATATGATAGGTTATCTAAACCTAGTACTAATTGTTATGGTAGGTACTTTGGTATAGACNGCAGCTGCTGTCTGATTTAGGAAGTCTTTTCCTATGCCTATGTCTTGTAGTCTGCTGCCAACTTCTTCTATCACCTTCAGAGTTTGGGGTTTCACGTTGAGGCCTTTAATCCATCTGGAGTTGACTTTTGTACAGGTCGAGAGGTACGGGTTTAATTTCATTCTTCTACAAGTGGTGATCCAGTTTTGCCAACACCACTTGCTGAAGATGCTGTCTTTTCTCCATTGTGGCTTCTTGGCCCCCTTGTCAAAGATATATATGTATTTAAACATTATAATATATAGCCTTTCGATCCTACTAATGAAGCACACGCAATTAGATATGTAGGTATTTAAACAGTACTAATTGTTATGGTAGGTTACTTTGGTATAGACACAGTGTTTGGATTAACATACCATCCAAACATCTGTGTCTATACCAATGTTATTCTGTTTTTATTAGCATCCATGAGCCTGACTCTGAACCACAAATTTTTAGCATCAAGGCTTTGTATTGGGAGGCTACTGAAGCCATATTCCTTTTAGTCTCATTCTTTAAAAGACATATAGCCATGTCTGTTCTCATTATGCTTCACCTCATGGTGTCTTACAGATAATCCTTTTAATTTAATTTATAAAGTCAAGATTTATGGCAAACTTTAGTAAGGAATTCTAAAAGCACTGTCTCTCAAATAACACATATTTTCTCCATTCCTGTGTGTCATAGTTTGCTAATTCTTTTAGTACTTTATGCATTTATATCATTTTTACACTTATTATTAAGATTATTGAAAAATGACTTTGATAATTTCCTTTTCTATTATTTTGGATGCCACAAACTGTATTTATAAAGGACAAACTGCACCTATAAACAAATGACAAATGTGTATTTCTGAGAGTTCCATGGAATTCCATCTTATTCCTTCTTTTCAGAATTCCCTACTTTTTGAAATATTATAACACTGGAATTTGGTCAACCAATAATTCTGAAATGATCTTTAAGTTTTCAAGAGAAACAAAGAACTGCACACCCTTACTTTAAATGGAAAGTTAAGAATAATCAAGATTAGTGAAAGAGATATCAAACAACAAAGAACCATAAGACATAACCCTGCTACACTGAGCAATTAGCCACCAACAGGAAGATAAAGGAAACATTCTTGAAGGAAATTGGAACTACCAAGAAGGAGAGCACAAAGATGGATCAAGGGAAAGAGTGAACTACCCATATGGAGAAAGTCTTAGAGGTTTAAATAAATGATTGAACCAACAAAAACGTTGTGTTGGATTTAATTGGATTTATGTCACATTCTTCCATTCTGTCAAAGCTGAGAGGGATGAAAAAATGGGATGAAATAACTGCAGCTACCAGAAACAGGTTCAGGTGGTCAAAGGAAAGAGTCTAACTCCACGAAATTGAAGTGCAAGTTGGAATTACTAGTAATAATGGAGAAGCTGCAGCAAGCTATCCAAAAGATCTGGCTAACAGACTTAAAGGCATGTCTGCTTAGAAACACTTTTTCATTGATGAAGAAGGGGTCTAAATTTGCAAAAACAGTACCAACTATGACTTGCAAAGTCAGAGAGAAGTCCACACCTTGTTTCAGAAATTCAAAGCACAGGCTGAAGCTCTGTAGCTGGTGACTTTTTAGTTTGAAGCTAATGTTCACAATTGCAAAATGTGCACAGCTATTTAAAATAATGCTAAAGAAATTCTGACTTGTTCTAAAATGAAACCACAGTCCTAGGTATCAGTATACCCATTAACACCCTGAGTTATTTAATATTATGAGACACTAATGGAAATTATAATTCAAAAACAATGATTCTGGGGCTGGAAAAGTTGCATGGTGTTCAAGACCACTGGTTTCTTTTGCAGAGGACCTGGGATCTGTTCCTAGTATTCACACTGTAGCTAAAAACTGTCCACAACTGCAGTTCTAGAGGGTCCAACACACTCTTCTGGTCTCTGCAGGTTTGCACCCATGAGTACACTTAGATGCATGCAAGTAAAACAGTCATACATTTAAAATGAAAATAAATAACTAAATTTTAACAACAATGATTCTTTTCAAAATATTACTGTTTATCAGTAATGCATCTGATTAGCCAAGGGGTCTGATGGACATGTATGATAAAGTTAATGTAATTTTATTCCAAGCTAACATTTTTCTCTGTAATAGCTCAAGAACTATTTCAAATTTTCAATTTATTTCTTATAGGATTATTTTTACTGGGGCATAACATCTCTGTCTTTGTGAAGTAAAGTGTGGAAGATCAATATATGTACATAATACTCAATAAGCAAATCTTAGCAAAAATACAACTCAAATATTAATTATTTCTATGGGTAAGGACACTTCATATTCTTCCTTTTATTTTAAAATATTTCAGAACTTGGTATAACAATATTTCTCTTAAATCATATAGAGAAGCAGACTAAATTATCTTATCCCTTTTGCTACTCATAGCCAACTTTTCTCTTCACTCATTTTCCTGATCTTCTCAAAATCTACCAGACCCTATGTCACTCAGTTTTTCTATGAGATTGGCTAGAATTACACTTCAAGATAGTACTTACTGTAGACAGTGATTCCTAGGATGGAGCTCAGCAAATAAGACAGAAATTCTTCTGGAAAGATTCATCATAACAGATACCACTAGGAATGTTAGTCCACATGCTTCTGTTTCCTACAGATGAGCTGAGAAAGTAATTTCTTGAGGTCGAATTTATCTATAAAGATGTTGTGTATATTTTACTAATGCAAGAAAATAATGTACAATTTTATACAAACTTCAGAAATAAATGAATGACAGTTTTTGCCAAGTGTGAAATATGTAAAAATATGTCAGAAATCATCACAATGCATAGAGAAACTGATATTGAAATCTTTGTTGTTGCTTTAAGAAACAACAGCCACAGCTATTCCAAACTTAAGCACACATCATCCATATATACTTTGGAAATAGCAAGGTAGTGGCAAGATCACTCTTTAGCATGAAATATTACAGCTGGATTAAGCAAATGGACAATTAAAACTTTAAAAACAGTTATTAAACTAATTAGCAAACAAATTTTAGCTGTAATAACACTGCTAAGATTTCATACTGGAATACCAATAAAGTCTTATGACATGCTAATTATTATCATGGTTTTATTGAGGTGATTTGGATCTAACCCTAAAATGTCTCTGAGATATACTTGTATTTACCAAAAAATGGACATTTTGTATATAGCTTCATGAAAATATTGGTCTAAATACTTTTGAATAATTTACTTAATTTTTACATAGACTGAAAAGAGGACTACAAATAAGTCAAGTTATCAGGTGCTTTAGAGATGGCTCAGAAGTTAAGAGCACTTAAATATATGAAGGCAATACACTCATAACCATAAAAGAATAATAAAAAATAAAATATTTTAATTGAGCTAAATAATGGATATTTTTAATATATTTTATATTAAAGTGCCATAATATATTCCAGGAATCATTTCAAGTGACAAACAAGATGTATGACCATGTATTTAGAAGGTTATAAAATTATTTTTCAAAAATTCGCCTATCATGATAGAGATTCAGTATAGGTTGTTTAAAGTGCCAGTTTTTTCAAATATTCCAGATTTAAAATATTTTCAATCATGAACACATTCAATATTATGAAGTCAAACACTTTAACTGAAGAAATACATTTTATATGTTTATGCCTTGGCAATTAAAGGCAAATGATACTCTATTTTCTTCCTATATATTATAAACAAAGTAAACTGGGGAATCAGATTCTACTTCTGATAGGAACATTTTTGTTATAAGGTGCTATTTCATTGCACTAAAATATTATTCAGGAGTCTACAGGCTTGGTTTGCCCTCTTTTGGCAATGGTTTGAAAGACAAATCCACAAATGCAATGGAAAAGTATTTATACTCTGGTTTTAATGAAGGATTTTGTCTTTCTTTCCCCATGCCCTAGGCAATCAATAAGATACTCCTGGGAAAGAAAAGAGATAGACTTCCAAAAATATTACTGATGCTGTACTTAATGACTTGGAACAGCAAATTTAATTAACCTCAAATATTAAAAATGACTCCAGTGATAAATATACTGCTTGCATAATTTTCTGATTTTAAGGGTTATGAAGCTTAATACAACTCCTAAATTTTGAAACTGTACAAACTTACTCATACATTGATTATTCATTAAAAAAAGGAGAGCATTGAACTTCTATGCTGCATTTATTGTACTCCCAGTAAATACTGAAAATTTGTTTCAACACTCTGTAATCATGGAACTTTTAATCTATGACTTGCCAAAAACATTCATCTTTTTAATGTTGGAATTTATTTTTGCTATTCACTTTTCTAACTTTATTTTTTTTTCTGTTTGTTGTTTTATTTTTTATCTCAATATTTTTTATTTGATTTTTAACAGTACGTAATAAGTAGTGAATACAAGCATCCTTCAAGTAAAACCAATTTGCAAGCATCTATGCCAAAACCCACACAGCCCAAGGCTCCCACCATCCATCTGGAGAGGCTTGTATGTAGGGTCATATTGATCAAATGAGTCCAGTCTATATTGCTGTAGTTTTACCATTCACCCCAATTGCAGTCCCTACATTCTACCATGCCTACTGCTCCGCAGATTGTTCCCTAGGATTAGAAAAAGGGCACAAGTGGGCGAGAAGCAAAACAGTCTACTTTCTCTGGAGATGCCTTTTGGACTCTGATCAGTTCAGGCTGTTTTCCTTTCATGGGTTGACAGTTTATCCAGGAATAACCTTTCAGTCCTGAAAGGTGAAGTTCATTAGGACTCATTATAAACCATTGTTACAAATAGGATCCACAGAGATGTTTGATGCCTGTAGCAGTCTGAGGATTTTTTTTTTTTTCCTTTTAATGTTTAGATGGGCCAACTTCTCTGCTGGTATTTCTTGGTACATCCTGCACAATGCAAACAAAGCTGTATCTTTTTTTCTTTTTTTTCTCAGCCATTGAGTTGCTGATGTTCTGACCTGTGGAAACATACAAATCTTTTCCCATAGTTAGTTTTAAGATTTAAATGGAAAAATTTGACAAAAAGGTTTAATATATAACTGTATCCCCCCTTTTTAATTCTAGATTTTTATTTTTTGACCATGAGTCTCAAAAAGGCTGTTGTAGTACACATGCCTTTAGGCAGGAATCAAGGTGCAAATTTCATTAAATTTACCCAAGCTGTTTTGGATGACTGTATGTTGTTAATTTGAGAAGAAAACTTAATTTCTTAAGTTAAATTATCCTATAGGTAAAAGAAAATGTTACAAGATGATACCGTACAACACAAAAAGTATAGAGAATATTTGTATACCTTAATCCCAAAGTTGTTGTTATACAAATTTTAAGTAAAACAAATATGGACAACAATTTATATTTCCAATTATCTTAAATGTATTACCATTTTTATTAAAAAATTTTAAGCAATGTTGTTTAATATAGACATTTTTACTTTTACTAAGTCCTAAAATAGCATATAATTTGTAGATAAAGTTTGGGCAAATTTGGATACTTGTTAAACTCACATCAATTAAATATACATTAATTTAATACAGACCCGTGTCCGCTTCCCAATCCTCCCACCCCACCAGCTTCACCATTTCAGTCAGTTCTTTGATGCAGTCTTTTCTGTTGTTGGTGTCGTTGTTGTTCTTTCCAATTTAATGTTGGAATTTTATGAATTTTCCATAATCTAAGTTGATTTTGTAATTCCAAAGTTTTAAAACAATAGTGATTCAATAATTGCTTGTTATCTCCTTCATTTATAAATTTAAAAATACATAAGCAAAAGCTATATGTATACATTAGAGTTAAGGTAAGAGTTTATTGATAGGTTCACTGAAGATATAACTGTCCTTGACTCTGTATTTCAGTACTCACATTTTTGTCCTTTATTTTTTGATAGTTAGGTATAAAAGATAAAAAATCATCTTTAGAGCATGAAGATATGTAATTTTCACAATAGTTAAATATTGTTATATTTTATTTTATGGCTTAGTTTTAATTTAGAAGTATAAAAATGTAAAATAGCACTCGGGAGGCAGAGGCAGGCAGATCTTTGTGAGTTCAAGGCCAGCCTGGTCTACAGAGTGAGTTCCAGGACAGCTGGGGCTACAGGGAGACCCTGTCTCGAAAAGAACCCCCCAAAATGTAATATATGAGTTTTATACATTATGAGTTTTATAAATGCAATTATGAGTTTTATAAATTGTGTGTTTTCTTAAATACAGTTTTAAGTTAAAACATGATAAAGTTATTCCACAGTATTAATCTGAAAAAATCTTTGAATTCCACCTTTAACTGCACATGCACTAGTTTATTGCTTTAAATGTTAAAAGTATCTTCAGAATTCAAGCATGAATTTGATAGTAGGCAGCATCACAGAATAATTATAAGTGCTAAACATTCTACTGATTTCCTATAATAAGATAAAATAAATCTTCTTAGGATATAGTATTATCTAAATTTTCCTGCCCAGATCTATACCCAGGTTCTGTCATTATATCAATCTGAGGTAAGGTAATTAATCTTTCTGTTTAATTGCTTTAAACAGAGAATAGCAATAATCCTGAGAATTAATAATCCTGAAAATTAATATGATTATTAAATTAGATTAATATATGTAAAGTGACTAGTAAAGTGTCTGGTATAAAACGTCTTCTTAATAAATATTAGTTAATTTTATTAAAGAAATAAGACATATGTATATCTCACTTAGTTAATATTGCTAAACATTGGATGATAATGTGTATAGAAAATTTGCCTGTTAATAGAAGTTCTTCCATAAGCTATGACCTTGCTTAGGTTAAAGAGAGGAAAAAGTAGCTTTTCCTATAATAAAAATATGTAGCCTGGCATGGTGGCACATACCTGTAATCCCAGCATTCAGGAGTCAGAGGCAGATAGATCTCTGTGTGTTCAAGGCTAGCCTGGTCTACATAGTGAGTTTCAGGTCAGCTGGGGCTACAGGAAGACCTTATCTCGAAATGACTAAAAAATGTAATAAAAAGTGATATTTAAACTAATGAAAGGACTTGAGGAGTATTCAAGGACGGAGGAGAAAAGTTTGTTTCAGTAATAAGATGAAGAACTAGAGCTAAATATACCTAATATATGTGCCAGGGATATGATTACTTAAGGAACTATTTTGCATAATAAAGAGAAATGGAATGTGCCAAACAATTGTGTATTGAAGATACAGTTGAGTATTTCTCAATAGATAAAGTCTTACAGTGACTCCTAATGACTTATTGTTATACCCATTGCTAACTGCATCTCTCAACTCTATCCAGAAAAGCTTCCTTATGCAGTAGATAGTAAGATTAACAGAAAAAATGCACAATTGACAGACTTGTGAGAATAAGAGACTGAAAAGCGATTGTCCCTGAATTGGAAACCAATATCAAACATCTGCCTCCAAAGGCTGAGAGATCATTGCATAGGAGCTGGTGCAAAGATTGTGAGAGCCAGAGACTTTGGATGCAGAGAGTAAGTGGCTTTCCAGAGAGCTGAGAAGTTATCATATGAACTCACAGCAGTGGTGATAGCATGGACAACCACCACATGAGCCCAGTCCAGTTAAAAATCCCTGCACAGATTTGGGGA
This sequence comes from Rhizomys pruinosus, assembly GCA_009823505.1. Taxonomy (NCBI): domain Eukaryota; kingdom Metazoa; phylum Chordata; class Mammalia; order Rodentia; family Spalacidae; genus Rhizomys; species Rhizomys pruinosus. The sequence goes on along the minus strand of VZQC01003771.1, from coordinate 588,774 downwards.
AATGGATAAGAAACCCACCCTACACGAAGAACAATTGGAAACAATGGGGGGGATGAAGATAGAGGTAGGACTTGAAACACGATCAAAATATACTGCATGGAATTAGAAAAAAATAATTAAGATAAAATCTATAAAAGATAATGATTTTCAACCAAAAATATACTTCTCTTTTTAAAGTTCAAATAGAAATGGTCAAAAAAGTAAAGAGAAAGACAAATTTAATCATATATGTATATATGCATGGACACATATACATGTGTAAGGATATACATATGTATTTTAATATATTTTAAAGAAACACTTCATAATTAATCAAGATTATGGATACTTCAGTTATATTTTCTTCCCATTTTTGTTTTATAAATATAAAATTAAGTAGGGGGTGGAGAAATGGTTCAGCAGTGAAGGGTCAGGCTGCTCTTGCAGAGGACCTGGATTCAATCCCCAGCATCCACAAGAAGGCTAACAACCATCTGTTACTTAAGTTCCAGGATATCTGATGGCATCTTCTGACCCCTTTTGGCATTGGCATGACATGGTTACACTTAAATACATGCAGGCAATACACTCCTACACATAAAATAAAAGTAGTCCTAAGAGAAACTTTTTTTTTCAGTATATTATTTTAGTTTATTTTTTAAAAGATTTATTTTTATGATATCTATTTTCTTTTTTTAATATAAATAATTTTATTATTAAACTTTTTCCATAAGTCATGCATCATTTCTCAATCAAATCTAGAATTGCTTCTTGTTCCATGCCCCCTACCCCACCAGAGACCCTGCACTCTGCCATACATGTCCTTATCTATTTCTGAGTCTTTAGAGAGTTTTTTTCAGTTATTTTGTTGTTGTTCTCTCCAACTTGTATTGGTACAGTATATATACATATATATATATAGACATACATAGTTACATATATATATATATATACATATACATATCACATGAATTGGAAGATATTTTTTTCCTAAAAGATTTCATGTTTTCCTTAAGGAATTACTCAATAGTTCCTCCTTGGCAATCCCAAATGACTATCAATCCTGCACTTTTGCTCCACATAGGGGTCTTTCCCTCCCATGGTCCCCCAAATGAAGTCCAGCAAGCATGCATCCTGTCTCGATCCCCCTGCACTGGCCTCCATGATACAGCCCAGGTAGTCCAACAATGGCAGTCTATATTCTGACAAGACTGACATCCCCTTAGCTGTTCCGTACACATGCTGGGTATCTCAGTAGTCCCCATCTAGCATTGAAGGTTTGGAGGATTTTTGGAGAGACATGAGTCTTCAGTCCATATTGGAAGGTTACAAAGCTGTGTCTTATGTCTTTGAGGAGTGCCAAAAGTGGTGGCAGCCACAGAGTTGATGCACTTGCCAGTAAGAATTGAAGACAGGCCAAACAACAGTACTCTCTCTTTTTTCTTTTTGTCTCTTTAGTAAGATCTCAAGTTCTATGTCTGCAGTACATTTTCTCTAGTCTTACTGAATATATCTATATCTATATCTACATCTATATCTATATCTAATCTATATCTATATGGTTGTAATTTCCTTTTGGATGCTTAAGGCCACACAATTAGCCCAAATTAACCAAAGTTTTTGTTTTCTCAAGGTCGGTTGAGGATCTGGTCCTCAGGGGACTCTCAGGGTTTTTTTTGGGGGGGGAGGGGGGAGCACCTTGCTCCTTTCAGCTTATCATTTAACCATTCCATCCACTCTTCACTTTAGGACAAAATCAGGTCTTGCTAGACCAGGATCCTTTTCTGAAGCATAAGCATAAAAATTTCATAGCCCTAAGTGCCCTCAGTAATAATAATAATAATAATAATAATAGTAATAATAATAAAACAGAAAGGGAACAAATAAATGTTGTAACACCACAGCTAAAATCTCTTGAGAGACGACAACAAATGTACCCTAAATCCAATAGACAGGAAGAAATAATAAAAATCAGAGCAGAAATCAATTAATTAGAAATAAAGTAAAGAATACAAAATAATCAAAGAATCCAAAACCTGGTTCTTCCAAAAGATAAACAAAATAGACAGAGCACTAGCCCAGTTAACCTAAAGAAAGAAAGAAAGATCAACTCCAAATCAATAGCATCCATGATGCAAGAGGAAAAATCAGAACAGATAAAGAAAAGATCCAGACAATCAATACTGAATACTGCAAAAATTTATACTGTACTAAGTTTGAAAACTTAAGAGAAATTGATTAATATCTGAAATCCTGGGAACTAGTAAAGCTTAACCAAGAAGAGGTTGACAGTTTAAACAGACCCAAACATTTGAAAACACTGAAGACCAAAAAAAAAAAAAAAAAAAAAAAAGAAAAAAACACTTCCCAACTAAAAACACAAACAAACAAAAAACAAACTCAGGCCCAGATTGTTTCAAAGCAGAATTCTACAAAACATCTAACAAGGTCTTACAACCATTACTACTCAAATTATTCAGAAGGATACAAACAGAGGGAAATCTCCCATACTCCTATGAAACCAGCATCACACAAATACTGAAACCAGGCGAAAACACAACCAAGAAAACTGTAGACCCATCTCATTAATGAACACAGATGCAAAAATTCTCCACAAAATTCTTGCAAATAGCATACAGACCCACATCAAAAAGATCATCCATCATGATCAAGTTGGATTCATACCAGAGATGTAGGAATGGGTCAATATACGTAAATCAATGAATATCATAAAACACATAAATGGACTGAAAGAAAAAAAATCACAAAATAATTTCAATTGATGCAGAAAAAAATCTTTGACCAGATCCAGAATCCCTTCATGTTTAAAGTTCTAGAGGGAACTGGACTGAAGGGAATATATCTAAATATAATCAAAGCTATATACAACAAACACACAGCAAATATTATCCTAAATGGAGAAAAAATTAGAAGCATTCCCCTTAAAGGTAGGGACCTGGCAAGGCTGTTCTCCTATTGCCACTCCTCTTATATATAATGCTTGAAATGCTCACTAGGGCAATAAGGTAATAAAGGGAAATTAAAGGAATACTAATTGGAAAAGAAGAAGTCAAACTATCCCTGTTTGCAGATGACATGATAGTTTACGTGAGGGATGCTAAAACCTCCAATAGAAAAGACCTAGAAAAGTTAAGAGTTTCAGTAAAGTGGCAGGGTACAAAATTAACTTAGAAAAATCAGTAGAGTCTCTTTATATCAACAAAAAGCAACTGGAGAAGGAATATAAGGAGACCTTCCCACTCACAGTAGCCTCAAAATAAATAAATAAATAATAAATAAATAAATAAATAAATAAATAAATACATACATACATACATACCTGGGAACAAACCTAACCAAAGACAACAAAGATCTCTACAACAAAAGTTTTAAATTCCTGAAAGAGATTGAAGATGACATCAAAAGATGGAAAAATCTCCCATGCTCATAGATTAGAAAAAATTAATAGAGTAAAGATGCCCAAATTAATATACAGATTAAATACAATCCCAATTCAAATCCTCATAAATTTCTTTACAGACTTGGGTGAAAAAAAACCCTAAATTCATTTGGGAAAAAAAAGAACCCAAATAGCTAAATCAACCCTGATAAAAAAAATGCAATATAGGGGTGATCACCTTCACAAACTTCAGGCTATATTACATGGCTATAGTCATAAAGACCGCCTGGTACTGGCACAAAAACAGATCTATTGACCAATGAATCAAAACTGAAGATCCAAACTTGAGCTCATACAATTTTAGCCACCTCTTTTGCAATAAAAGGGGCCAAAAAAGCTCATTGGAAAAAAGATAGCATCTTCAGCAAATGGTGCTAGCAAAACTGGATCACCATCTGTAGAAAAACAAAATTATACCCCAACCTCTGACCCTGTACAAAAATCAGCTTCAAGTGGATCAAAATCTTTGATGTGAAACCTGAGATTCTGAAGGTAATAGAAGAAAAAATTGTAGCAATCTACAAGACACGAGAGTAGAAAAAGACTTTCTAAATCAAACAGCAGCTGGGCAGGAAATAAGGTCAAGAGCTGACAAGTGGGACCTCATCAAACTCAAAAGCATCTGTACAATCAAGAAAGTGAAGAGAAAACCCACAGAGTGGGAGGAAACCTTCACAAGTGATACATCTGACAGAGCATTAACATTCAGAATATATAACCAAAATTGAAAGCCAAAAACATAGACAACAGTCCATTCATAACGAGAATATAACAAAGACACCAGAAGGAATCAAGGAAAGCAACCCTTCAACAAAGTGAAGAGGCATTCAAAATTCGTATCAGAATACAGGCAAGAAGCTAACCACATGCAGAGAGCACAACGAAAGAACAATATGGGAAAAGCACAGAGCAACTCCACATCAAACTCTACGGAGCCAGTGGAGGACCCCTACAATGGGATCTCCATAGAGGTAACCCAGGACACAGATCCCAAAATAACAATAACAGATATATTCAAAGAAATCATAAAACTAAGGGGAGAGAATGAAAAACTCAGAAAGGACCTAGAGGAAGACAAGGACAAACTTTGGAAAGAACTAAAAGGAGAAAATGACAGATTCCAGAAAGAGCTAGAGGGACCAAATGACAAACTCCAGAAGGAAGTGGAAACACTGAAAAAATCCTATGTTGAAATGAAAAAGGAAACCAATGAACTACAAGAAAAGTCTGAGAAGCTCCAAAAGGAAATGGAAATTGTAAGGAAAACATAGGAAGAATAACAACAAAAAGAAGGAAATTGAACAGTCATCCAATCAAGAGGAAAGAAAGGGAAAAAGCCTCAGAAGCAGAATGGAGGGAGCAGAAAAAAGAATATCAGATCTAAAAGACAAAACAGAACGACTAAAAAGCTCAAGTAAAGAATATGAAAATTTTAAAAATACACGTGTGGAACAACCAAGAAATGTGGAACACTATGAAAACATCAAACCTCCACAACATAGGGATAGAGGAAGGAGAAGAATACCAAGAAAATGGTATTGACCAGATTGTCAACAAAATAATAGATGAAAATTTCCCCAAACGAAAAAAAAAAGACAAACCCATGCAAATACAAGAAGCAAGTAGAACACCAAATACACTAGACCAGAAAAGCAACTCCCCCTGCCATATTGTAGTTAAAATGCTAGATACCCAAAAACAAACACAAAATCCTGAAAGCCACAAGAGAAAAACAACAAATTACATACAAGGGAAAACCTACCAGAATCACAACTGACTTTTCAGCACAAACCATGAAAGCAAGAAGAACGTGGACCAAAGCATTCCCAGTGCTAAAGGACTATGGATGCCAACCCAGGTTAGTATACCCAGCAAAACTATCAATTCTAGTTGAAGAAAAGAGAAAAATCTTCCATGACATAAACAAGATGAAAGAATACATGCTTGGAAAACCAACTCTCCAGAGAATGCTTGAAACAATTCAAAGGACAGAGGAGAGAAACAAGTATTCCCAGGCACCTTGAAAGAAAAAAATTTAATAGAAACAGAAATGCAGAGGTAGAAACCTACACAAAAAAATACAAACGTATACTAAGATGAAAGGAAGCAACATATACCTCTCAATTATAACCTTAAATATCAATGGACTGGGCTAGAGAGATAGCCTAGCAGTTAAGAGCACTGACTGCACTTACAGAGGACCCGGGTTCGATCCCCAGCACCCACATGGTGGCTGAGAACCGTCTGTAATTCCAATTCCAGAAGAACTCCAGTTCCAGGGGAATCCGACGCCCTCTTTTGACCTCCATGGCATCGCACGACACGGGTGCACAGACCTGCATGCAGACGGTACATTCATACAAATAAATAAATAAATAAATAAATAAATAAATAAATTATTAAAAAAATATATCAATGGGCTAAACTCTCCAATCAAAAGACATAGACTGGGAGAATGGATTAGGAAACAGAACCCATCAATATGCTGTCTACAAGAAACCCATCTCAACCTTAAGTATAGGCATCAACTTATAGTGAAAGGATGGAAAAAAAATATTCCAAGCAAATGGTACTAAAAAGAAAGCAGGAGTTGCTATGCTAATATCAGACAAAATAGAATTCAAAGTAGAAGCAATTAGAAGAGACAAGGAGGACCATTACATCCTTATCAAAGGGAAAATTAACCATGAAGACTTCACAATCATGAATATATATGCACCAAACTCCGGTGCACCAAGCTTTGTAAATACAACTCTACAGGACCTCAAGGCACAGATTGACCCCAACACACTCATAGTAGGATGCTTCAATACCCCACTAAGTCCGTTGGACAGATCAACCGGACAAAGAATAAACAGAGAGATCTGAACTGAACAATACAAAAAGGAAATGAGCCAAGCAGACATCTTCTGAGCATTCCACCCAAACAACAGAGAATACACTTTCTAGTCAGCATGTCATGGAACATTCTCCAAAATTGACCACATATTTGGACACAGAAGAAACCTCAACAAATACAAAAAAAAATTGAAATAACTTCATGTATTCTATCAGACCATAGTGCAGTAAAGTTCAATATCAACACCAGGATAGGTCCTGCTACCTACATGAACACATGGAGACTAAACAACACACTCCTGAATAATGAATGGATCAAGGAGGAAATAAAGAATGAAATAAAAGCATTCCTGGAATTAAATGACAATACAACACAACAAAACCTATGGGACACTTTAAAAGCAGTACTAAGAGGGAAGTTTATAGCTCTGTGTGCCTATATTAAAAAATATAAAACAGAAAGAGCACAGATAAATGAACTAACACTGCAGCTATAAACACTGCAAAGACAACAACAAATAAACCATAAACGCAACAGAAAGTAAGAAGTAACAAATATCAGAGCAGAAATCAACGAAATAGAAACAAAGAAAACAATACAAAAAATAAGCGAATCCAAAAGTTGGTTCTTTGAAAGAATAAACAAGATAGACAGACCCCTAGCCCAGTTAACCAAAAGAAAGAAAGAGCAACTCCTAATCAGTAGAACTTAGGAGGAAAGGGGAAATATCACTACAGACAGTGAAAAGATACAGACAATCATACAGGGATGCTTCAAAAACCTATACTCTGCCAAATTTGAAAACCTAAGAGAAATGGATGAATATCTGCAATCCAAGGAATCACTAAAGCTATACCAGGAGGAGAATGACAGCTTAAACAGACCCATAACATATGAAGAAATTGAAAATGTAATGAGACCTTCCAACTAAATAAAGCCCAGGTCCAGATGGTTTCACAGCAGAATTCTATAAAACATTCAAAGAGGAATTACAACCATTATTACTAAAACTGTTCAGAAGGATACAAGCAGAGGGAAATCTCCCAAATTCCTTCTATGAAGCCAATATCACTCTAATATTAAAACCAAGCAAGGGTGCAATCAAAAAAGAGAACTACAGACCCATCTCATTAATGAACTCAGATGCAAAAATTCTCAACAAAATACTTGCAATCTGTTTACAGACCCACATCAAGAAGATCATTCACCATGATCAAGTTGGATTCATACCAGAGATGGAGGGATGATTCAACATACGAAAATCAGTAAATATCATAAAACACATAAATGGACTGAAGGACCAAAACCACACCATCATCTCAATCGATGCAGAAAAGGCCTTTGACAAAATCCAGTATCCCTTCATGATTAAAGTCTTAGAGGGAATTGGACTGGAAGGATCATTCCTCAACATAATCAAAGCCATAAATAAGAAACCCACAGCCAGTATCATCCTAAATGGAGAAAAGTTAGAAGGATTCCCCAGAAAGGTAGGAACCAAACCAGGTTACCCCCTGTCACCACTCCTCTTCAATGTATTGCTTGAAACCCTGGCTAGGGCAATAAGGCAAGAAAAGGCAATTAAAGGAATACTAATTGGAAAAAAGGAAGTAAAACTATCCCTTTTTGCAGATGATGTGATAGTTTACCTAAGGGATTCTAAAACTCCACAAGAAATTCCTAGAAACAATTAAAAGTTTCAGTAAAGTAGCAGGTTACAAAATTAACCTAAAAAAATCAGTAGTTTTTCTCTACACCAACAACAAGCAACTGAAGAAGGAATACAAGGAGTCCTTCCCATTCACAACAGCCTCAAAAACAATAAAATAACTAGGAATAAACCTAACCAAAACCACTAAAGATCTCTACAACAAAAATTATAAGCTTCTGAAGAAGGAGACTGAAGAAGACATCAGAAGATGGAAAGACCTCCAATGTTCATGGATTGGAAAAATTAATATAGTTAAAATGTCCATTTTACCCAAATTAATATACAGATTCAATGCAATCCCAATTAAAATCCCAAGAACATTCTTCACATGCTTGGGAAAAAAATCTTAAATACATATGGAACAACAAAAGACCCTGAATAGCCAAAGCAACCCTGAATGAAAAGAACAATACAGGGGGGATTTCTATACCAGACATCAAACTATATTACAGGTCTATAGTCATAAAAACAGCCTGGTACTGGCACAAAAACAGACCGGTAGACCAATAGAACAAAACTGAAGATCCGAATTTGAGCACATGCAATTTCAGCCACCTCATATTTGACAAGGGGGCTGTATTAGTCAGGGTTCTCTAAAAAAACAGAAGCAACAGGATGAATATATAGCTATATACAATTTATTGATTTGCTCATGTGACAGAGTTCAAGGAGTCCAAGAGTAGCCGTGCCGTACTAGAGAGGCTGAGAATCCAGGAATTGCTCAGTCCGCAAGGCTGTATGGCTCAGTAGCCCCAATCTGGTGCTGAAGGCCTGATGGATTCCAGGAGATCTGTTGGTCTCAGTGCATACTGGGATCTGAAAGGTTGATCACAGAAGCAAGACAAACTCACCAGTGAGAGAGGCAAGCTGCAGGAAAAAAGGGGACCAGCTCCCTTGCCCTTGGCCTTTAATACTGCCTTCTGGCAGAAGGTAATGCCCACATTTGGGGTGGGCCATCCGGGTTGAGGTGGTCCAATCCAAACATCCTTTTTCTCTTATTTGTTCCTTAGTCCAGTCAAGTTGACACCCAGGATTAACCATCACAGGGGCCAAAAAGACTCAGTAAAGGAAAGACAGCATCTTCAGCAAATCGTGTTGGCCAAACTGGATCATCACTTGTAGAAAAATAAAATTAAACCCCTACCTCTCACCCTGTACAAAAATCAACTCCAAATGAATCAAAGACCTCAATGTGAAAACCAAAACTCTAAAGGTGATAGAGAAGGTTGGCACCAACTTACAAGACATAGGTGTAGGAAAAGACTTTCTAAATCAGTCAGCATCTGCTCAGGAAATAAGGTTAACAATTGACAAGTGGGACCTCATTAAACTCAAAAGTTTCTGTACAGGAAAAGAAACAGTCAGGGAAGTGAAGAGAAAACCCACAGAGTGGGAGGAAACCTTCACTGCTGATACATCTGACAGAGCATTAACATCCAGACTATATAAGCTATTCAAAAAACAAAGAAGAAAACAAATGACTCACTCAAAAGTTGGAGTAAAGAGCTGATCAGAGACTTCACAAGTGAGGAAATAGAGATGGCTGAGAAACATCTTAAAAAGTGTTCAAAATCTCTAATAATTAAGGAAATGCAAATTAAAACCACTTTAAGATACCATCTCACCCCGATGAGGCTGGCAAGGATCAAGAAAACAAATGATACTAAATGCGGGAGAGGGTGTGGGAAAGGGGAACACTGATCTACTGCTGGTGGGAATGCAAACTGTACAACCACTATGGAAAGCAGTACGGAGAACCCTTAAAAGACTCAAAATGAGCCTACCACCTGACCCAGGCATAACACTTCTAGGAATATAACCACCAGACTCTTCATACCACAGAGATACATGTTCAGCCATGTTCATTGCAGCTCTCTTCACAATAGGGAAGAGCTGGAACCAACCAAAATGCCCCTCAACTGACAAGTGCATAGAGAAAATGTGGTACATCTACACAATGGAGTTCTATGAAGTGGTAAAGAAAGATGACATGAAATTTTCAGGTAAATGGATGGAAGTGGAAGAAATTATCTTAAGTGAAGTAACACAGTCCCAGAAAAATAAACAACGAATGGTTTCCCTCATCTGTGGATGCTAGTACCAATAACCCAGTTGTAAATATTCCGTGTGAGGAGTGATGTATATTGGAAATAATAACAACAGAAAAGACTGCAACAAGAACTGACTGAAACAGTGAATCTCGTGGGGTGGGAGGGTTGGGAAGGGGACACGGGTCTACATTAGATTAAGGTATAGTTAATTGATGTGAGGTTAACAGGTATCCAAATTTGCCCAAACTTTGCCTACATATTATATGGTATTCTAGGTCTTAGTAAAAGTAAAAATGTCTATATTAAACAACATTGGTTAAACGTTTTTAAACAAAAAGGTAATATATTTAAGATAATTGGAAATATAAATTGTAGTCCACATCTGCTTCACTTATAATTTGTATAACAACAACTTTGGGGTTAATGGATACAAATATTCTCTACAATGTTTGTGTTGTACAGTATCAAATTGTAACATTTTCTTCTACTGGTAGAAAAATTTAACTAAAGTAATTAAGTTAGCTTCCCAAATTAACAACATGCAGGTAGTGATAAACAGCTTCAGTAAATTTAATGCCGAAAAGTTGGATCAGCTAAACACTAAAAGGAAGAAAAGCCTCAGACTGCTACAGGTATCAAACATCTCTGTGGATCCTAACTGTAACAACTATTTCTAATGTGTCCTAATGAACTTTACCTTTTGGGTGCCACAAAGTTTTAATGTAGGACACTTCCTTAATCCTTTTCATAGAACTAAGAAAAACATGATGGTAATGAAGTCATTCCCTAACTGTAAATTAGAGCTGACTATTATAGAAGTAATCTCTTATAAAAGTGATATAGTTGACTTCTTTAATTGACTGATAGTCATAGGAACTGTGAAGGGATAATTTGCTATTCAGAGCCAAATATAATAATAAAGTCTATGTAAGCTGGGTAATTGAGCAAAATATATTAATACAGGAGAGCTCTGTTATCAGCAATGGATTATTCTGCCAAGGAGATATTGGCTAGGGGATCCAAGCCCCTATCAAGATAAAGGCTTTTTGCCAGAAAACTGGATACCTGCAAGAAGAGAGGCAGTAGGCCCTGCTGACGAAGACCTGGTGTAAGCATGGGAAAGATATATTGAGACCACATTTGCAAGTGTACAGTTGGCTTCTGGAATTCCAAAGAATGTTACCAAAGGCCACTAAATAAACAAAGCAAATATTGGTCTCCTTGAGTCAAGTAAGACTCCTCCATCAGCATCAGCTACACCTCACCTTCCTGGAAATACTGTGCAGCAGTGGTGGCCAAATGTCTGTATATCCCAAGTCTAACTGGCTATTAGCTCTCTCCTTGGAGGAGTAATTCAGGGCTGATGCCACAAGCTTAAGTCCTCTAGTGGTTAGGAGATGCTATAAGCCACAGTAAGATCTTGTCAGCTTTTACAGAAAAGCTAAACATTATTGATGGATTAGCATTCCATCCAAACATCTGTGTCTATACCAACATAACCTACCATAATAATTAGTACTATTTAAATGCCTGTATATCTAACTGCTTGTGCTTCATCAGTTAAAGGTTACTTCTGGATAAACTGCCAACCCATGAGAGGAAACAGCCTGAACTGATCAGAGTCCAAAATGATATCTCCAGAGAAAATAGACTGTTTGGCTTCTTGCCCACTTGTGTCCCTTTTCGAAAGCCTAGGGAACAATCTGCAGAAAATGGTGAATGGTAGAATGTAAGGGCTGTGATTGGCATGAGCCACAAAACTACAGAAATATAGACTTGACTCTTATTTGATCAACATGATAGTAGATATTAGCTCCTCCAGCTGGACAATGGGTGCCTCAGGCTGTATAAGTTTGGGCATAGGTACTTGCAAATTGGTTTTACATGAAGGTTGCCTGTATTCATTATTTATGTCCTGTTATTAAAAAATAAAAAAATAAAAATTAAAAAAGCTAAGATTCTTAATAAGGTCACTTGAAGTTTAAGGTTTTGTGTAAAACAATGCATATTTTATCTAATTCACTGTAAATATCTTATTAACTTTTAAATGTTGATGCAAATTACAAAAACAAAAGCATCGTGACTCCAAAAAAAGTAAAAATATCTACATTAAACAACATTGGTTTAAAGGTTTTAATAAAATCAGTAATACATCTAAGTTAAGTGGAAATATAAATTGTTATCCACATTTGTTTTACTTAAAATCTGTATAACAATAAACTTGGGATTAACATATACAAATGTTCTCCATAATTTCTGTGATATACAGTATCATCTTGTAACATTCTCTTTTACCTTTCGGATAATTTAACTTAAGGAAGTAAGCTTGCTTCCCAAATTAATGACATACAGTCACCCAAAAGAGCTTGGGTAAGTTTAATGAAATTTATACCTTGGTTCCTGCCTATAGGTCTGTGTACTACAACTGCCTTTTTGAGACTCATGGGTCAAAAAACAAAAAAAAAAAAAAACTAAAATAAAAAGGGGGGTGGATGCAGTTATATATTAAACATTTTTGTCAAATTTTCAATTTAAATCTTAAAACTAACTATGGGAAAAGATTTGTATGTTCCCACAGGTCAAAACATCACCAACTTAATAGCTGAGAAGAAAAGATACAGCTTTGCATTGTGCAGGATGTACCAAGAAATACCAGCAGAGAAGTTGGCCCATCTAAGCATTAAAAGGAAGAAAAGCCTCACACTGCTACAGACATCAAACGTCTCTGTGCTACAGACATCAAACGTCTATTTGTAACAACTGTTTATAATGAGTCCTAATGACCTTTACCTTCTAGGGGCCACAAAGTTTTTATATGAGAGGCCTTCTTATTTCCCTTCCATAGAGCAAAGAAATACATGATGGTAATGAAGTCATTCTCTAACCATAATTTAGAGCTGACTGTTATAGAGGTAATCTCTTACAAACTGGTATCACTGCTTTAATTAACTAATAGACATAGGAAATGTGAAAAGGATTATAATACTAAAGTCTTTTCATGCTGTGCATTTAAGCAAAATATATTAATACAGGAGAGCTCTGATATCAGCAATAGATTATTCTGCCAAGGAGATGTTGGCCAGGGGATCCAAGACCCCCCAAAAGGTAAAGGCTTCTTGCCTGTAAACTGGGATACCTGCAAGAAGAGAGCCAGTAAGGCCCTGCTGTCGAAGACCTGATATAAACATGGGAAAGATGTATGGAGACCGCACTTGCAAGTATACAGATGGTCTCTGCAATGCCAGAGAGTGTTACCAAAGGCCACTAAACCAATAAAGCAAAAATTGGTCTCCTTGAGTCAAGCAAGACTCCTCCATCAGCATCAGCTACACCTCACCTGCCTGGAAATACTGTGCAGCAGTGGCAACCACATGTCTGTATATCCCAAATCAATTTGTAGAACACTTAAAAGACTCAAAATGAGCCTAGCATCAGACCCAGCCATACCTCTCCTGGGTATATACTCACAAGGCTCATCCTACTGCAAAGATACATGCACATCTATGTTTAATGCAGCTCTCTTCACAATAGCAAAGAGCTGGAACAAACCCAAATGCTCCTCAACTAAGGAGTACATCTACACAATGAAGTTGTAAAGAAAGATGACATCATGATCTTTGCAGGTAAATGGATAGAACTCTAAGCCATCTTGCTATGTGAAGTAACAATCAGGGAACAGTTTCCCTCATTTGTGGGTGCTAGTACCAAATTCCCCAATTATACAGCAAGCTGAGCAGCATTATTGTTATATTTCTTTCTATCTGAAAACAACTGTGATGTTATAATGTGTATCTCTTAATGAGTCCTAGAATTAGCTACCACTTATTTTCAGACATGTTAATTAATGTACATGGGCAGAAGGCATATATTCATATTTTAGAGTAATATAAAATTAAAGGGAAAATGTGAATTCGTAAAAATATACAAGTTAACATTTAGTTTATTCTTGGAGGACATAATTCTGGTACATATATGACATTAATAAAGGCATATTTTGGACCAATACAATTGCAAGGGAAGCACAACAATATAAGGAATGGGTCAAAGAATTGACTGATATAGTTTATTTCTGTCCAAAACAATAAACCTGTTCAGAGAAAAAAAAAAAAACTTCAAAAAGACTGAGAGAAAGATACAGGACATGTATGGCAGAATGCATGATCTGGGGTGGGGTGGGGGGAGGGAAAGGGGAATATGTCTAAATTGAACTGAAAATGATGTCTGAAATACACAAAACATCATTAAAATGTTATATTAACAATAAAAAAATAGAAAAATAAAACCTAGTCAAATTTAAAATTAAAACAAAAGGTTTAGTGGTTATATGCTTGAAGAAAATAATTCCAAATCAGATGAGATAATCTAACTCAATAAAATTAACCAGACTCTATGAAAGCCAAAGACTAAATTACAGGTTAGGCTTAGTAAAAAAATTTGGGGAAATAATTCAAACATGATTTTGTGCATAATTTTAGAAAAATTTAACAATCTAATTCATTGAAATACATTCAGTATATAAAACCTTTCAATGAAGGATAGTTGTCAAGATGACCCATGTGAATCAGCTGTTTGTCACTATGTCCAAGTCACTTCGTGTATTCAACTTTAATGAAAAAAAATTGTGTTGGAGTTTCACAGTTGAATACATTGTCAGCTAAATACATTTCTTTGGCATATAATAGAGGATTCTGCTCACTTCATGGTGTCCTGGAAGAAAACATGGGAAAAAGATTCAGAGTGCCAATGTCTCCTTCAAGTAATTTGTCCCCAAGATATAGGTTCCTTCTACTATATTTTATGTCTTGGATGTTCTATCAACTGTACCAGCTCTTCATTACGTCTTCCAAACAGGAGACTTTGGGTATTTTGTAAAATCTAAATACAAAGTGTTATCTAACTTTTGACTGTCATAAAAATATAGAATAGGGACTTTTCAAGACAATAGTAGATATTCTTATTTCCTTTACCTCTATATTAGCTTTAATTTGCTGTAAGTTATTGAAATCATCTACCAAATGCCGATCCTTTGATATGATGAAGAGCACAGGGAATATCTTAAGGGAGATTAAAGGCAGTGAGTCCATGTTAAGTAAGTCTAGAAATTCCAAATGCTAGCAAACTACAAAGTTTGCTTTTTATGAATATCTTAATGAATGGGTAAATGCCATCTGACACATTGAACTTTGACTGAAAGTGTTCTGATTAGGTAGAGATAATGACTTGCTGATTACAGAGAGAACAAGGGATTAAATTGCCAAAGGAACAAAACTATTGCTTTTATTTCTCTAATCATTTCATCTACTGAGCTTAAAAAGCATACGGAAAATAAAAATAAGAAAACACAACAATATATCTTTTATTTGGAAGAGGCAAAATACACCACAAGCCCTATATTTCCTCTACTCTAATGCTCCACAGTTATCAAACATAGATAATGGTAACTGAGTTATAACCCCCTCAAAATACATATACTTAAGTGATAGCTTTCCATAAGTACAAATCAGTTAGGACAACTTTACTTATAAGAAGAGAATAAGATAAGAGATCTTTGTTTCTGTACATTTCTGTCATGCACTCCAGAGAGAGAGAGAGAGACAGACAGACAGACAGAGACACAGAGACACAGAATACAATGAAAAGAGAGATTTCTATAAGCAAAAAAAAGAGAAAAAACTGTTTATCAAAAAATCAAGTTCTCTGGGATATGTATCTCTTGATTTTCATTGCATAACTACACAAAAATAAATTTATGTAAGTTAAGACATTCAGCTTGTCATATATTTTTATGACTTCCTGAGCAAAAGACCTTACTCACACATGAGAAGCATTTGAATTACCAAATAGAAATGTCTAATAAAAAAGGGAAATTTAAAGAATAAGAAACATACTAAATTTAAGTGATTCACTCTCAAAAAAGGTCATGTAGATATGTTTATTAAAAATGATATAAAATGGATATAAAATGATAGTAAGATAGAAAAGAAGCTAAGATAAACACTGTTGTAATGGGAATATTGGGGAAATTTAATATTTTCATATCGGGAGTAAAGGGAGAGAGGGGGGGAGAGAGAGGGGGAGAGAGAGAAGAAAGAGAGATTGATTTATGATAATAAACTACCAATGTTATGGGGTTAAGTATAATCAGAGCAACTGTTTGAAGTTAAATGTGTTTCATAAAACTTGATTAGCACTTGAAATATCATTTTAAATAACAGAAACATCAAAGCTAATCTAAAAGCTCCTTAAGAGTCTCTGGGACATGTAGTAAGAGAAAAAAGAAAGTCTGTAAATTATTTTCAAAGTGTTTTGTACGAAAAACGATAGGAAGGTGGAAAGGGTTTGTAATGGAGGAAAACAGGAAGTCACAGGATAACTATGATGATACTGTAGCATGCTTTTGAAGGATTACTCCATAGGTGCATGCACTGACCACTGGTCAGAATTCCCAGTGTGACTTTCGGTACAAGCAGCTGAAAAGTAAACCTTTCCCATTTTCTCTTGCTGACTATCTTGGGTGCAAATCAAGCTTGGTTCTACCATCTGTTGAGGCAGAAATCATCCTACTTCACACAGGTTTTGCTAACCAACCATCTCATGGAGACATGCACTTTTTACAATTAGAGATCCAGGTTGGGTTATCAACACCCTAGTAGAGAGAGACAATACCAAAGGTGGAATAACAGTTTATTGACACCAGACTTATGCTGCAGAGGGGTGCTCCAAAGTAAACAGAGCAAAGTTTGCTGATTCCATGAAAACCTAACTCTATCTAGCACATGGAGTGATGCTTTGAGTTTTAATAATTTCTGTGATCTTTTCCAGGTTTCCTTGAAGTCAAGACAACATAAAGCCTTGCCTGGTGGTGCACGCCTTTAATCCTAGCACTCGGGAGGCAGAGGCAGGCATATCTTTGTGAGTTCAAGGCCAGCCTGGTCTACAGAGTGAGTTTCAGGAGACCTGGGGCTACAGGGGAGACCCTGTCTCAAAAAGACCAAAAAAAAAAAAAAAAAAAAAAATTTAAACCCCTAAGCCCAGTTTGTGGTGGTGCCTGGGAACAAACCTAATTAGGGTTTTGTGCATACTAGGCAAGCACTCTACCAACTGAACTACAGCCCCAACCCCACTNGGGGGGGGGGGGTGGGGGGGATGAAGAGTCAGGTAAACCAAATATCACACATATTGAAAAATGAAAATTTACGAGATTTTCTCAAAGGACCTTCCCCAGGTTAACTGAGAAAAAAAAAAATAAAAAATAAAAACTGCTCAGGGAAGAGGCTCTGATCAGCCAAGCTGCCTGGAAGATAAATTGTGTGCACAGCTCTAAGGTTTCAGGATCCTCATCCATGTTGGGGTACAGTGGTCAGTGGTGCAGCAGCTGTGAGTCACTTTGCTTACATAACTGACTAATGCACATCACATTCCTGTTAGTCACCCCTCCCCTATATTCCTGTTACTAACCCTTCACCCACATTCCTGTTAGTCACCCTTCCCCTATATTCCTGTTACTAACCCTTCGCCCACGTTCCTGTTAGTCACCCCTCCCTTGCAGTCCCCCATGCTCCACAATAAAAACACATTGGTTCATCAAGTTGAACATTGGTGTAATCTTTGCTTTGTTCTGCAGTAGGTATCCTTACTTGGGTGAGTAGTTAATGCATTTTGTGTGTGTGTGTGTGTGTGTGTGTGTGTGTATGTTGTATCTCTCCAGGAAATCTGTCTTGCAATGATAATTGAGGGGACTATTTGTGGAAAGACACTAAATACTATGTAAAATTACTCATAAAAGTAAATATTTAAACACGAAAAAAGCAAAAACTATTTTTTAAGACCAATCAAGTTCCATAACCCCAGAAAATACAGAAAATAACATAATTTAAAATAAATAATGCGTATCTAAATGTTTACTTATCTTTTTTGACCTTTGTTTGGTTACAAATACTTTGGCAGATTTTTTATGATACTTTTCACTTAACTTTCCAGAGGCTCCAGTGAAACATTTTTATACCTTTGTCTTTATATTGTCTTTTTTATAATTTTATGTATAAATCATGATAGCACATAAGTATATACCCATTGTTCGTAGCAGTGCTATAGTTTTGTTTTTGTCACAAACAGGGATTCTTAAATTTGTATCAATTATATTTTTCACAATTTCAGAAAAAACTTCACCTGTGTCATATATATGTATATATAATATTTCAGTATATTACTCAAAAATGTTGCATGCTGATATCTACAAATTGTTTTTAGTTTTATGTATTTTGTTATTAAGTATATTTTCTTTTATTTATTTTGGTCTTCTAAAATTTTTTTATTATTTTTATTTTATGTGTATGATTGTATTGCCTGCATGTATGTGAGTGCATCCCTGTTACGCAATGTTCATGGAGGTCACAGGAGGGCATTGGATCCACGGGCATTGGAGTAGTTCTTAGTCACTATGTGGGTACTGGGAATCAAACCCCAGTCCTCTGCAAGAATAGCCAATGTTCTTAACTGGTGACACTCTCCAAAGCCTGCATACTGCTCTTTTGGGACAGGGTTTCCTTGTAGCCACAGCTGACCTAGAACTTTCTATATAGACCAGGCTGGTCCTGATCTTATAGAGCTCTATGCACCTGCAGAGAAGCTCCAGAGACTAAAGGACTTTTGCTGGAACTAAATGCATGTACCACCATGTCTGGCTTATTTTCTTCTTTTAAATTTTTACTTTTTTATTAATTGTATTATTTTTAATTTCCATAATCACAAATTTGAGCCATCAATCATATTTTCAAACTTTCTATGTAGCTGAGAATAACCCTGAACTTTTAATCCTCTTGCCTCTGCCTCCAGAGTGTTGTTATGACTGGAGTCTTTGGGTTGTGCTTGCTGAGCATCAGAGCCAGGGTCTCCAGAATACCAGATGTAACAACTTCTACCAACTAGCCTTCCTTTACAGTCCAAAATATTTCCAGATCTCAAGTATACTTTTGAAATGAAAGAACTGTTTGGTTTAGGCATTCATGAGAAACAAACCACCTCTTTTACCTTTATGCACAAGATTAAAAGGCTTTTTTATTTAAATTCTTTAAGCATTGTTTAATGCTCTGTAATTTTCTCCCACTGTTGGGAACTATGGTCTCTATTCAAATCTTGGTAAAAACACTTGCCTTTCATTTTCATAGGCCAAATGTCTGCTTTCATAGCATAATGTAAGAATAATTCATTAAGCTATCACTAAACTAAAAGAATCAACTACCTTGGAAATCAAACATTTAAATACATTACACTAAAGCTCATGTGTCTTAAATTGAAAGTTTGCCTAAGTACATTTGTAGATGTTAATTAAACAAAGGAATGGTTGGACATGATCAAGAGAATTAGGATGCTGTTAAAATGTCCTTACATAAAATCTTTTAATTTTATATTTTAGACATTAATCACATTAACTTTCTGTCAGCTAGCAAAGATTTTCTCCCATTCTGTGGCCTTCCTCTGCACTTTCTTGGCAAGTTTCACTTGCTGTAGACCCTATGACTAATGACACCATAGTCTTTTGCTGTAAGACATAGACAAATCTCAAACTGAACAGGAAACTTTCACACTGGCAGAAAGTGCTGTTCAGGATGCAGGTTGAGAAATGATGTCATTGGTGCTTGACCTATGTGCTACAGTTTTGAACTGCCAGGTAATGTGTGCTCACTTGTGCAGTAGTGGCATGGCTCTTATGAGGTAACCAGCTGTGTTTGATTTGATATAAGGTCCTCGACAAGAGGTGCTTTAAACTTGTGAACCTGTTCAAAAGCTCCTGGCTAGGGAAGCAGAAGCCCTATGGTGGTACGTACGATTGTTTTTCTAAATGATCATATTGTCCGACTGCTTTCTAGCTATTTAGGTTTATACCTTCAATGTGTGATGATCACAACTGTAATCAGAGTCTTTCTTTTTGTAGTGAACTGCAGGCCATACAGAGACTTATAACTGGCCAAAGTGCTGATAATTAAAGACTGTGATCAGCCTTAAGTGAAACATCTTTATCGACCCCCTATCAAGGCTGAGGGAATAACATGGAAGAAGATCCAGAAATAATAGGAAAATTCAGAGGACTTGAAGAACTGTGAAATGCTGTCTGTTTGATATGAATACTTATTGCACTAATGAACTCACAGTAGGTATGGTTACCTGCACAAGCCCTGCAAAGTTCAAGCTAGCCAAAATCCTATCATGGATGGAGGTGCACCTCAAAGACCTCTCCTCCCTGTGATGGGAGTGTTATTGGAAATTGTTAGCTGCAGGAACATAGAGAATTTCTCTTCCTTCCTTGAGGGAGCCTCAGTGCATGGCCTCACACTCATGCACACAACTCCCATGCAAACTGTACTTAGTGGGTTGTTAAAAAAGAAAGAACAGGAGATAAGACCAGCAGGGGAACAGGCTGGTGGGAACCTTAGGGAGGGCTGGTGAAAGGAGATGGATATGATCAGGTATATATACTTATGAAATTCTCAAAGAAGATTTTTAAAAATTAAAAAGAAATAAATAAAATAAACATTGCTGCAAAAGAAGAGGGCAGACAAAAAGATACAATGCAAATTGTTAAAATACATACTAGTAAGAGCAGTTGAAATTTTGTACGGTTGTACCCCGTCTGAATCAGAGATTCCAGTAGGCCAAGTGAGGCAGAAGTCCTGAGAAATAATTACCTGGACTATGCTCCTGCAATCCAAGAAAAGTTGCTGCAAATCATACCTCACAGCAAACCATATCCAGGCCTTGGTCTCTCTTGAAATGTTCCTACTGATACAGCCACAGACCCTCCTATGCCAATTCTCCAATTGCTCGCTCCAACTCTTTTGTAAACTCACTCCCTAGTGTGCCTGAGTATAAAACTGCCATTTGAGGAATATTCTAAAGCTGGTCATCTTAATCCGGACACAGGCAGGCCAGCTGCCATGCATAAAATAAACCTGACTTCTTTTTCAACTTGAGTCCTGACATTTTCTCCTCTCTGCCTCAAAGTGAACTGAACATCTGGTAATGTGAACTCAGTTGAGGGTTGAGACTTTGACTGCCTCAGGTTGGACATGGCTGATGGACTCCAGTCAGAAGGCAGCCAGGTACAGGCTCTATACTACCATGAATCTGACTTTGTCCAAAGGAACTGTTTTCCCTTGCCTAACTCCTCTATCCTTTCCCTCTTTCACCCTCTCTCTGGCGCTTCCCTCTTCCCTCTTCTTCCTCAAAACCTGGTCACTCCTGGACCAGCACCAATGGCAATAGCCACTGAATTCCTCTGGTTTTTGCTACCATTGATCTGCTGGCATGGCTATTGAGTGAAATCAAGCCCACCTGAGGGATGGACCTGTCTCTCTGTCACATGTCACACTCAAAACCTTTGTTTTGCTTTTGCTCTTTGTCTTTGTCTGCCCCCCTCTCTGTCATTCTTGTGAACCTGGACTGTCAAGTCTCCTCCTATACATGGCCTCTCTAGGTCTGAATCACTTTCTTTCTTTCTTTCTTTCTTTCTTTCTTTCTTTCTTTCTTTCTTTCTTTCTTTCTTTCTTTCTTTCTCTCTCTCTCTCTCTCTCTCTCTCTCTCTCTCTCTCTCTCTCTCTCCTCTCTTTTGACCACTCTTACTCTCCTTCCTTTTCCCTGAGATGGCCACTTCTCTCTCAGAGTCACTTGTAGACCCACAAGGTATACTCTTGCTCACTGCTTGAAAATCATGCTAGAATATTGGGTCACTCTCTCACCCCCAGGCTTTATTACCCTTTGGCCAGTGAGATGCCACAGTGCAGAGAAATCATTTGGGAATACCAGCCAACCAGGGATGACTTCTGGCAGGTTACTTCCTTCTCATTCCATGGCCACCTGCTCTCTCTCTCTCTCTCTCTCTCTCTCTCTCTCTCTCTCTCTCTGTCCCTTTCTCTTTCCCTCTCCCTTCCTTTCTTCCTCATTTACTTTTCTGTGATTTCTTGCAACCTCACAGCCATTACCTTAGGAACTTGATAAATGCCTTGTCGGCTATGAAGACAAGAGGCAGTTGTTCCCCACACACCTGTGGGGTGTGAGTTTCAGGAGGCACACCCCAGAACATGCAAGGGCCTCATAGGGAAACCCTACATACACTGTTTCTGGGTGAGAAGAAACTTTAGGCTCATCTGGGAAGACACACATAATGGGCTGATCTCCCAGTGTCTTGAGCTCCCTCAAGTTTCCTTAAATGTTCAGGACACTCCCAAGACACAGTGAGAAGATGGTCTAAGTGTGAAAGATGAGAAAGTCCATTCCAAAAGCAGCACATGAACCCAATCCAAAACAAAATTCCCAGCTAGCATAGAGAGGCTTGCAATCTTCTTCCTTCTTCTTCCTTCTCTTCCTCCTTCTTCCTTCCTCCGCCTCCCTAAAGACTTGCCCTTCTGAAGCAATTCTCTTCCTCCTCCTTCCGGCATCTTAATGACTTGCCCTCCTGAGATTTGTCATTACCTTGTCTCCCTCTTCTACCACCTTAACCAAACTACCCAGTTCCTCCTTTACTCTGCCTTTAACTACGGGTTCCCCTCATTCAATCAGTTCTTTCTGACTCGCCTAGAGTATCTAATCCAGTCTCTACAACCTTTGGGACTCCAGAAAACAGTCAAAATGCCTGAAGTTTCTCTGTACTACTTCTTGGCCACAGTGCCCTCTGGACAATAACTAGTTGGCCCACTAGACTTCCAAATTCTTTAAAAACCTTCAGAACTACTCCTGAAGTACCTGGTAAATGATCTTCCTCAAAAGTCCTCTTTCCAGCAACAGCTTGTACCTATGTCATTGCTTCACTTTCACAGTTGCAACAGGTGGTGATGACATGGGCTCCTTCTTTTGAGAGCATTCATTCCTTTGCATTGCTATTTGGGGTTTCCATACCCAATCCCTCCACTTCATTTTTTTCTCTATCCTTTAAAATTTAATTACTCTCTCTTAGCTTCATCTCACTCAGCATTGTACTTGCCTTTAAAGAAATGCTTTTAGGCTTTTTCATTCAGTGCAAATTTGTTTCCAGGTTTTCTTTCTCCCAAGAATCCTCAGTTCTGCACAAGTCCAATGCCAGCGTGACAAACCCCAGCCCCTCCTTTCACCCAAGGCATCACTGTCACTCACAAATCTCAACTCTAAGATTTTCCTTTCCAGGTTTTTCCTCTCCAACTACTGCATATGTATGGCCATCATTTTCTTATGCCATCTAAAACTTCCTGTAATGTCATGTTCTTTTATATGTTTCCATGTGTTAACATCTAATGTAATTCCATGCAGAGAAACCACAGAGAGATCTCATGTAGTAGCGTTATCTTTGACTTCATGTATTACTTGTCTTAATACAATTTTTTTTTGTCATTTGGGACAGGGTCTCCATGTAGCCCCAGGTAGCCTGGAACTTGCTATGTAGACCAGAGGGGCCCTTAATTCACAGAAATCCACCTGCCTCTGCCCCCCAAGTGCTGGGGTTAAAGGTGTACACCACCACACCTAGGTCAAAACAATTTTAAGCTGTGGCCACCAAGTTCTTATTTTTCATTGTATGCACAAGAATCACTAGTTTTACTCTGACATGTCTAATCCAAAATATAAATATTTTAATCGTGTACCCAGGTACCTTAAAAACATCTTTAAATATCTATTATTCCACAAAAAATGCCACTTCTTTAAAGTACCAGGCAATAGAATCTAAAACCATCACATGACTAGTCTATTTTTAATACAAAATTATAAAATTGACAAATTATATAAAGAACTCCAAAAAGGTCTAAGCCAGCCTTTGCCTCCAAGAAAACAGCCAAGGGGAAAATGAGATAACTGCAATATGTTTGTAATAACTGCTTTTAAGTTTTACTTAGTCTTAACCTGAATTCCTAATATTTCCTTTGCTGTCCAACCTGTCTCCCAGCACCCAAGAGGTATAGACATGTGCATATCTTGGTCTGGTTTGGGTGGGGATCTTCGGAGCCTGGGAGTTCCCAAACATAGTAGCTATGCTTCTGTTTCTCTGGTTGGAGACCCATTTGGGCTTTTGCACTTGGTTCAGGCAACATGTTGCATGGCTTTTTCTGGGGTGCATAATAGGAACTGATTCCAGGATGGCCCAGGTCAGTCCTGTCTCACCTCCAGGGGGTGGGGGAGGGCACCCTGGGACTGTCATTGGGATTTGGGTTTCTTTAGTGTTGCCCCCCTCCTTTCCTTCTCATAAAATGTAAATGTACCTCCCTGGGCCTGAACTTTTGCCCTGCTAGTCTGGCTAGCTGTGTGCTGTGTGCTTGTGTTTTAATCTCTGAAAATCTTTAGGCTCCTTTATGCTACTGTGAGACAAAGTTAACTGCAAACAACTATGGGTGAATCAAACTCATGTAAAAATTTTTACTAAACTCCATGCTTTTGGTATTGTCAAGCTTTAAAGGGTCTTCTTGCCTTATTAAGACTACATCTTGTCACCAAATACTTTACCCTGTCCTTTAATGGAGTTGCCTGTAAATAAAACTTTTAATCATTGACTCATTTGGATCTCCCTGTAACTTTTGGTTATGGTCAGCTTTGAGTCTAAATGGGATGTATAATCCCAGCTTCCATCACTTGCTGGGTTGGAAACACACTTTGCGATATTTACTACATTTCTGAAAATTTTCTCCTCAAGTGAAACCCTCATTATGTTTAGCAGTTGTGTATGTGGACAAACACTAAGATAAAACACTCATGTGTGTGTACATATGTGTATATATATGCATGAAGTATTATTGAGTTTTTGGAATTATGTAATATAGTTATAAAATATTAAGGACCTATCAGACCATCGATATGCCAGTTAGTACAACCTTTAAAAAGTGTCATCACTAAAATTATTTTCAATATGTTCATATTTAAATTACAAGGAAATATTATTATTATTATTATTATTATTATTATTATTTGCCTTTTTGAGACAGGGTCTCCCTGCAGCCCCAGCTGCCCTGGCACTCTCTACATAGACCAGGCTGGCCTTGAACTCACAGAGATCTGCCTGTCTCTGCCTCCCAAGTTCTGGTATTAAAGGCCTGTGCCACCATGCCCAGAGGAAATGTTATTATTTTAACTGTCATAAATTCAGGATAATTTTACTTATATCTAGTCAAAGTTTGTTTAAGAGTGTTCAGGCATTATCTGCACAATGCATGGCACTTCAAGGTTTAGTAAAAGAATAAAATATACTGAGTTGTTATTTTTCAGTTACTCCTGGTTGTACTAGACTCCTTGTTACAGATTTGGATTAAATGGACATAGACAATTAATGGGTTAACCCTGGCTAATGAAAGATGTAATTGATGTTTCTCTATATCAAGCAAGTATTACTTTTGATATTTCCTTTGAACTAATGAGATCATTTGGCTCAAAAGAAGCTAGGTTTGAGCTCCTTGAACCAGCTGCATGCAGTCTTGAAGAAGACAGTTTGGATGGGCTTGGTAATCCTTACCAACTTATTTCCTGTCTTAGATAAGTGACACAACTCTTACCTTTCTGGGAAAATTATAAATCAGGATATGGGGGTGTGGAAAGGGAAGAGACTATTCCTGTTTGTAGTAAATTGTAATAAACAAAGAGTTTACATTTAAGATAGGACTAAAATTGTTTAATTCTCTCTCATGGACTATGCTTGCTGAACCTATGGTGTTGAATCTTCCTTCTGGTCAGTGTTATACAAGGGTGCTTGAGCTTTTGTCAAAGCTTTACCTAACATATTATACAGTAATTAAAAGTTATCAGGCTGGTGTAACTTAGCCTTTCTGGATGGTTAATGACCATATTTGATGCCCATACTAATTTGGTTGAGGTACTAAAGGGACAACTTTGTTCCTTGCCCTCTGAGGTCAACAAAGTCCCAGGTGACTATGTATGGAGGCGGAGGCATCCTTTGAAACATCCTGCAAATGTGAGTCACAAGTCTCCCTGTGCAGGGAGATATTGGAGATCCACTAATGAGACTCCAGCATGTGTCTAATCTATAAAGAGGAAAGCCTCCACATGCTTCAAAAAGGGCAGTCTGGTCTAGCAAGCCCTGACTTTGTCCTCATGTAGATGGAACTAGCAGACAAAAAGCCAAAATGAGCCAGAGGCTTCACCCAAAAAATTTGAGTGTCCTCCTGAGGACTAGATCCTCAACTGACCTTGAGAAAAACAAAACAAAACAAAACAAAACAAAACAAAACAAAATCTTGGTTAATCTGGGTTGTGTGGCCTTAAACATCCAAAAGGAAAAAACCAAAAATAAATAATCTGTAAAGCTTGAGAAATTGTAGTTCAGGTATAAAACTTCAGATATTAATAAAAAGATAAAAAAAAAAGTGCCAGTTGGTTGAGTTTCTTAGCAGCTTGGCCTGTGAATGCCAAAAACTCTCCTCTCCCTGGCCTCAGAGTGGGGAATCATGTACTGCATAGCCCTCATGGCTGTACTCCCTTAACTGGACCCCTAAGTAACCGTAAGCCTCATCCCTCATCCTGGTATTCCCTTATATGGTGCTTTCAAGACCATACCCAACAACTTACATGTACCAGTTTTAATCAATTTTTGCTTGCTATCCCTTTAGACAAATACCACCACATCCCTGCTGAAAATGGTTACACCCAGGTGTAAAACATATCACCCTCTTGTGTCATTAATCACTTCCTCATCATCCCCCATCAGCCTGAAGCAGTTAAAATGAAAAATGTCACCTCTAACACTATGACACAACAGAGTGGAATATAAGGTTGTAGGCCACCTAAGTCAGAGATTCTAGAAGACCACCTGAGGAAGAAGTTCTAAGAAATAATTACCCTGGACTGTGCTCCTGCAATCTAAGCAAAGTTGCTGCAATATCCAGCAATCATACCTCACAGGAGACCAGACCCAGGCCTTAGTCTCTCTGGAGATGCTTCTACTGATACCAGTCACATCCCTACCTATGCCCATTCCCCCATTTTTTCACCCTCACTCCTTTGTAAACTCACTCCCTTGTGTGCATGGGTATAAAACTGCCATTTGGTGGACCTTCTAATGTTGGTCATCCTAATCCAGGAAGGCCAGCCACCATGCATAAAATAAACTCGATTTCCTTTTGATTGGAGTCCTGACATTTTTTTCTTCTCTGGTGCAATCTCCCCTCAAAATGAACCTAAAATATTTAAGCTTTATTTTAAATCTGCCACTGCATATATTAATCTTATTTCAGGGAAAATTAGTGTATTATCTTCTCCTTAAAAATAAACTCTTACTTTTGGGTGGGCAGCCAATAATAAATTGTTACAGTTTGGTGTAGCCTTGACTGTCCTACAACTCGTTATATAGACAAGGATGGTATTGAACTCACAGATAACTTCCTGACTTGGCCTCTGTAGTGCTGAGATCAGAGGCAAGCACAGATGTCTACTTTTATGAACTAGAAAGAAGCTAAAATTTTATCTACACTTCACCTACTGAGGGATATAAAATTTATTTTAATATAGGCAGTGGTTCTCTGCACTAGAGTAAAATGAGAATTCTCAACAGAGCTTAGTGTATAATGCAGAACTTTTGTGTTCTTACCAAACCCCTGAAGGTTTCACTTTAACCATCCTTACAATGTGATACAAAAACCATAATGTTCTTCTGTTCCTCAGATGTGGCAAACTTTTCCAAAATTAAGGAATGCTGTTCCTGTGGCCTAGATTATGTGTCATCATTAGTCAAATGTAGCAATTCAAATTTAACTCAATTAAAGGAAAACAATTATATTGCCCTGTAATATATTAATATTTTAGTGGTCTTGGTTACATATGATTACTAGTTACAATATTGAATAGCATATATTTAGAACATTTTTATTATTCTCCAAAGTCTCACAAGGCATTGTAGGCTTAGATTGTTCTGCTATGTATGTTCAAGCTGAATGCAGACAGTATCTTTCAAGGTATATTATATCCCATTCCATATACTAACTACTGGGTTTCTTATTTAGGTGCATGATTACTCACTTGCATTAAACTTCACCTTGATTTTACCTTTCATGAGTGTGTGTTTGTATAAGATGATAGTATCCCAAGGAGCTTGTGAATTGCTTCCTGGTGCATAATATATATGTTGTTCATATATGGTTTATAGACTGCAGGAAAATAAAATCAATTCATAATCATTAGGTATTCTAGAAAATAAGAAAGTTTTTAGAGAAAAATTGTGATAAAAAATGAAGTGGGAGACAGGCAGCTGCATAGCAGCACATGTCTTCCGGTTGCACGTGGGTGGTAGGGAACGTTTTAGAGAAAAAGGTTATTTCAGCTAGTCTTGCCTGGATAGTAGTGGAGCCTGGTCTTCTCCATTGACCTCCTCCCAGCGGCCAGTGCTATGGCAGAAGCTGAGGTAGGAGCCACAAGGGAAGCGATGGTGGCAATGGTGGCAGCAGAAGGCCCTTTGGCCCGGAGGGCTTGTCCTTGCCCAGGAACTTCTCCAACTACCGGCCATTCGAGCCCCAGGCCTGAGATAGCAGTTGAAGAGCTTCTCCCTGGGGCTGGGGGCCTGTCAGTGGTGCAGACCACTGACTTCATTTATACCTTGGTGGAAGATCCCTACATGATGGGGTGCATAGCCTGTGCCAATGTACTCAGTGACCTCTACACCATGGGCATTACTGAATGTGACATCATGTTAATGTTACTCAGTGTCAGCCAGAGTATGAGTGAGGAGGAATGAGAAAAAGTGATGTCACTCATGATCAAAGGCTTTCAGGATGCTGCTGAAAAGGAAAGAACTGCAGTGACAGGTGGAGAGAGTGCTCAAACCCTGGATCATCATCAACAGAGTTGGCACTGTGATATGTCAGCAAAATGAACTCATAATGCCTTACAGTGCCAACGTAGGTGATATGCTGGTGATATTCAAACCTTTAGGAACCTGGGTTACTGACAATGCCTACCGGTAGCTGATAATCCTGAGAGATGGAATAAGATCACGATAGCGGTTTCTGGAGAAGAGGTAGAGCTGTCCTATCAAGAAGCTATGTTCAGTGTGGCCATACTAAACAGAACTGCTCCTGGATTGATGTACACATTTAATGCTCATGCAGCCATGGATATAGCACAGGCTTTGACATTTTAAGACACTCTCAGAACCACGCAAAACAACAAAAAATGAAATGTCCTTTGTCTTTCATAATTGTCCAATTATTGCCAAGATTGCTGCCATCAACAAGGCCAGTGGGCTCTTCAGGCTACTCCAGAACCTGATCTGAAACCTTCAGAGGCTTACTGGTTTGTCTGCCAAGAGAATAGGCTGCCCGCTTTTGTTCGGAAATCAAATCTTCCAAGTGTGGAGAGGGTCACCAGGCCTGGATCGTTGTCATTGTGGAGAAGGGAAATGGGATGGCCCAGATCATTGACAAGCCTCGAGTTACTGAGATTCTACCTCCTGGAACCACTTTTGATGCTCTTGCTCCAGTAAATCCCAATGCCTATACTGAGCCTAGTTCATGAAATGGAACAGCCCCCTTTAGGAACGTAGAGCCTTTGCACACACTTGGGGGCAGCTGGCAAATGTTGGTTTTCAGACATTCATTCCCAAAGGCCACCGGCCTCGTGGTTGCAGTTGTCCTTCCTGGGTAGTTTTTCTCAATTCATCAAAAGCTAACTACTACATTCCAAGGTCAGAATGTTAAGTTTTGACTTTAGAGGGATGAGTGTTCACCTGTTGGGTAGATGAGGAGCAGAAAACTTTTTTTTTTCCAAAGCAAGATAAGTCTATTCTAGCTTGAGGGTTTTTTCTTTGCATTTAGTTGGATAATTTCTGAGCAGAGAGTAAGATTATTAAGATTACATAACAGAAAAAGTAAATTGCAGCATAGGGGTGTTGGGAAGAGGGAACCAAGGAGTTTGGATCAATACTGTTGATTAGTGATAAGACTAAATTGTGAAAGAGATGGTATGATAGACTGTCAAATTTATCTTTATTTTTTCTGAGAAACTGGCTCTTTCCTACTTTGCAACACCCACCAAAGATTGGGAGAGTCTGAGCAGACCCAGAGCCCAAGTCTTAATGGTTATTAAAATGCCAAATCATAATGTAAACTCGTACAACCACTATAGAAAGCAGTATGAAGAATTCTTAAAAGACTCAAAATGTGCTTGGCACCTGGCTATATACCACTCCTGGGTATATATACAAAGACTCATTTTACCACAGAGATACATGCACAGCCATATTTACTGCAGCTTTATTCACAATAGCAAAGATCTGGAACCAATCCAAGTGTACCAAATGTGGTACATCTACACAATGGAGTTCTATGC
Source organism: Rhizomys pruinosus (assembly GCA_009823505.1). Classification (NCBI taxonomy): domain Eukaryota; kingdom Metazoa; phylum Chordata; class Mammalia; order Rodentia; family Spalacidae; genus Rhizomys; species Rhizomys pruinosus. Next base: position 558,451 of record VZQC01003771.1, on the reverse strand, counting down.
AGCAGTAAAGAAAGATGACATCATGAACACTGCAGGCAAATGGATGGAACTAGAAGATACCATGTTAATTGAAATAATACAATCCCAGAAAAACAAACAACAAATGGCATCCTTCATCTGTGGATGCTAGTGCCAATTACCTACTTGTAAGGCAAATGGAGCAACATTAATGTTGTATTCCTTGTGATCTGAAAACAACTGTGCTTTTATATTGTGAATCCCTTAACAGATTCTAGAACTAAGATACCATTATTTCCAGAGTTAGGAATTTTGGGTATATGGGTGGAGGGTATGTATGCATATTTTAGAGTAATATAAGATCAAAATAATGAGGAAAAAACTAGTTTGTCATGACATTATGTCTAACTGAAGTATTTATTTTATGGGAGTGCTTCTTAGTATTTCTTATACAAGGCTGCTTGAGCTTTTGTCCAAGTCTTTTCTAAAATATTACATAGTAGTTCCAAATATCAGGCTGGTGTAACTTAGCCTTTCTGGATGCTTAATGACCATTCTTAATGCCCATACCAATTTGGCCGTGGGTCTTAAGGGATAACTTTGTTCCTTGCCCTCAGAGGTCAACTAATCCCAGAGGACTATGCATGGAGGAATCTCTTGAAAATGTCCTGCAAATGTGAGTCACCAGTCTTCCTGTGCAGGGAGGTCTTGGAGATCCACTAATAGGACTTCAGCTAGTTTCCAATCTATAAAGAGGAAAGTCTGCTCATGCTTCAGAAAGGGAACACTGGTCTAACAAGACCTGACTTTGTCCTCGAGTGTATGGAACAGGTAAATGAAAAGCCAAAAGGAGCTAAGGGCTACCTCCCCCTCACCCTGAAAACATGAGTGACCCTTGAGGGCCAGATCCTCAACTAACCTTGAGAAAACAAAAACCTTTGTTGACCTGGGCTAACTGTATTGCCTTAAACATCCAGAATGAAAGTATAACCAAAAATATATAATTAGTATGGTAGGAGAAATTGTACTTCAGGTATAAAACTTGAGATCTTAGTGAAAAGACAAAAAATTAAAAAACAAAAGAGCCCAGTTGTTTTGCCTGTCATATAGGCAAGTGCAGCTACCCTGTGGCTTCTACTTCCTTTGTCATTCATCAAAGACATGAGCCACAGCTTTTCAACCTTCCACTAGGGACCAAAGACTCATGTCTCTCCAAGAATCCTCCAAACATTCAGTGCCAGATGGAGACTGCTGAGACATTCATCTTGTGGACTGAGCTATTACTAGGGTTTCAGCCTCTTCAGAGTATAGACTGCCATTGTTGGACTACCAAGGCTGTATCACGGAGACCAGTACAGGAAGATCAAGACAAGAGGCAGTGCTTACTGGACCTCATTTGGTGACAATAGGAAGTGAAAACCCCAGTGTGGAGCACAGGGCAGAACTGATGGAGGTTTGGGTTTTCCAAGGAAGAGCCTTCCATCAAGACATCTTTTAGCCTAATAAAAGAAAAAAAATCATAAGCTGAAGATGCTAAAACCTATGATATATGTGGCTTGCATATATGCAAAATTTTAGTGATGCATATTGGAAAGAATAACAACAACAACAACAACAACAAAAAGACTGGGTCAAATAACTGACTGAAACTGTGAACTTCTGTTCGAAACAGTAAACTTCTTCATCGAGAATTTTGAGAGAGAATGAGAAAAAGATGAAAAACATGTTAGGCAGAATGCATGAGCTCTGGTTGGGTGGGGGGGCAGAGAGGTGGGCACAGGTCTAGATTTGATTTGAAATTTTATATGAAATATTCAAAGCTTCAATAAACTATTGGCTTTGAATAAAATGCTAAATCATGCTGAACTAATAAATTTTCTTATAATTAAATAGAAGGAATTTTTTGGAAATCTCAAAAACAATTAAATGTTGGTAAGGCATGTAACAGGGAATGATGCTAGAACCATGCATAAAAGGAGGTCAAATTAGGACAGGCATGGTGGCACACACCTTTAGTCCTAGAACTTGGGAGGCAGAGACAGGTGGATCTCTGTGAGTTCAAGGCCAGCTTGGTCTACAGAGTGAGTTACTGGACAGCCAGAGCTACAGGGAGACCCTGTCTGAAAAAGACAAAAAAAAAAAAAAAAAAAGTCAAATCAATAGCACAATGACAGGAATCAACTTACAACTTTCAATAATAATTCTGAACATTAATGTTCTCAATTCCTCAATAAAAGACACAGAATAACCGCAGGAATGAGAAAATGAGAAAACATGATCCAATTTTTTCTGTGTCCAACAAACAAAGCAAAACAAAACAAAACAAAACAAAGCAAAAATGCACCCATCAACAATATATGCAGCTTTAAAGTAAAAGGATGGAAACAAATATTACAAGTAAATGGATCTAAAATCAAGTAAGTGTGGCTATTCCAGTATCTGTCAAAATGGGTTTCAAACAAAAACTAGTCAAAAGATATAAGGAAGATCACTATATACTAATAACAAGAACAATATTTCAAGATGATATTGATATTATTAACATATAAATACCAACCACAGGTGCACCAACTTTCATAAAATGCTCTTCTAGATTTAAACTATGGTGTAACCCAAATACAGTGATAGTATGTAACTTCAGTATACCACTCTGGAAAACAATTAAACAGAAAAACAGTGGAGTTAAATTACACCGTGAATCAAATGGACCTAATAGACATGCACAAAACATACTATTCGATCATTGAACAATAGACATTCCTCTCAGCATCACATGGAATTTTCTGCAAAATTCATTGCATATCAGGAGATAAAGCAAATCTCAACATATATAGGGAAATAGAAATAGCATCTTGTCTTCTTCATGTTCAGAATGGTCTAAAGCTGCTTATCAATAACAATAAAAAAATCAGAAACTACATCAACTATTAGAAAATAAACAGTATACTGCAAAATGATAATTGAATCAAAGAAGAAATCAGGAAATGAATTATCAATTTCCTAAAATTGAATGAAAATGAGAGTACAAAATTCCCAAGTATAGAGTATACAATGAAACAGTCCTAAGAGGACATGTTATATTACTAAGTGTGCATGAGAAAAACATTGAGAATTCTAAAATCAATGCCCTAATGATATACCAGAAGACAGTGGTAAAACAAGAAAAAACAATAACATCCAAAAACAGTAGATGGAAAGAGATAGAAAATCAAGACCAAAATTTTCAAAAGAGAAACAACACTGGAGAGAAACATCCCTATTCTATTTACACACAGTTCAAAATACTATGTCTAGACTCCTTCCAATATTATAGTTATTTGTTTTTAGCCATGTTTCACTGATGTGTGAAATCTGGAATGACAAGATGTTCTCCTTTCTAATTGTAGTTCAGGATCTGGACATAATAAGTTCTTAGTAACGACTGCATCAAGTACAAATTCTTTAATGTTATAGTAAGTAGAGTTTCTTCAAGGTTCTTAACACAATGTGATGGTGAGATGTATTTTCAATAATTTAATACATGATACAATTATTAAAATATTTAAGAACTACTGCATGTGAAAGTTTTCTTTATGCAAACAAGACACTTTTTCTTAACTTGAAAATATCTTCAATTATAGTCTTTTTTGAACATATTTAGAAAAAAATGGATTATTTATTTTCTTTAGTTACAGAGAGTGACATGAATTATACCTATTATCTGTCTTTGAAAAGCAAGAGAAAACTGCATTCCATCAGTTCCTTTTGGTTTATGAACTATCTTTGTATAATGAAACCACAGTAAGAGTTGGGAGTATATAAAGGACACAGGAGCTTTAATCTTACTTATTCATTGAGCAAGAAGCTTGGTTATAACAAAAATTGACACGTTTCATGTTATCTATGGAGTAGAGAATTTAAGAATTTCACAAAATGCTGTTTCTAATTTTTATCTTCTAACTATTCAGTGAAAAGCTTTATTTTAGCATTATTGACTAATGATTGTCAATTTAATTATTTTTGACCATAGAAGAAAATCAATATTTGATTCAATTTAGAGAAATGCAAAAATATTTAAAGAAAAAAAAAACCAGCAAATTGTGTTTTAATGATTATGGTGCATTATATCAAAATATTTAAACTTGTTTTAGTAATAAACAAAAATGCGAAGCATTACGGATACTTAGAGTAACTTTTCTAACTTAACTTAGCACACAGTAACCAACTAATCAAAGGTATTTTACCAGAAATATATATATATATATATATTATATATATATATATAGATTAACAACTTTGTGGTATTTCTTTTAAATTATTTATTTATTTGTTTTATTTATTTATTTATATTTATTTATTATTTATTTCTTCAATGAATGTACTGTCTGCATGTAGGTTTGTGCATCCATGTCTGCAATGCTGCAGAGGTCAGAGAGAGGGTGTCAGATCCCCTTGAACTGGAGTTCTCCTGGAATTGGAGTTACAGATGTGTTCTCAGCCACCTGTGGGTGCTGGGGATCGAACCCGGGTCCTCTCAAGAGCAGTCGGTTCTTAACCGCTAGCCATCCTCAAGCCCCTAAATTTATGGTATTTTTTTTTTGGTGTTGTTGTTTTTTCCACATAAATTTATTTTTTTTTTTTAACAAATCTAGACCCATGCCCATTCCCCCCCTGCCAGAGCTCATGCATTCTGCCAAACAGCTTTTCATCTCTTTCTCAGTCCTTTCTCAATATTCTCCATGTGTAAGTTGACCGTTTTGAGCAGAAGTTTACTGTTTCAGTCAGTTCTTTGATGCAGTCCTTTCTGTTGTTGTTGTTGCTGTTGTGTTTCCAATATGCATCACTCCCAACTGTGGACAAAGGCTCAAGGGGCCGTCACAAAAATGCTTACAACTAGGTAAATGGCACTAGCATCCACAGATGAGGGAACAATTCGTCATTTGTTTTTTCTGGGACTGTGTTACTTCACTAGCATCATGTCCTCTAGCTCCAGCATTTTCCTGCAAAGTTCATGATGTTCGTCTTTCTTTTTTTTTTTTTTTAATTTAATTTTTATTGATGCTTTGTGCATTTCGTACATCATTTTCCCAATTCAGATCAGGCATATTTCCCTTTCCCTTTCCCTTTTCCCCCCACCCCCACCCCATCCCAGATCAGGTATTCGCTATAACTGTCTTGCATCTTTCAGGTTTTTTTTTTTTTTTCATATTTTAGTATAAGTGATAATCCATGAGTACAAGCATCCTTTGCAAAACCAATCTGCAGACTGTTGTGCCCAAACCCCCACAGTCCCACCATCCAGTGGGGGGTGACAGGTTGTTTGTTCAAGTTGATCAAATGACTGTCCAACTACATCGCTGTAGTTTCACATTCAACCCCAATCAAGCCTTTACATTCTACCGCCCCCTCTTCTGCAGATGTTTCCCAGGCTTAGAAAAGGGGCACAGGTGGATGAGAAGTAAAAACAGTCCACTCTCGCTGGAGCTGTTGACTTGAACTCTGGTCATTCTGCTGTTTCATTTTATGGGCTGACAGTTTGTTCAGGATAACCTTTCGATCCTACTAATGAAGCACAAGCATATAGATATATAGGTATTTAAGCAGAACTAATAGTTATGGTAGTTACTTTGGCATAGACACATATGTTTGGATGTATTTTTAATCCATGAATTACATTTTTACCCCCTGTTAAATATGACAGGGTCTTACTGTGGCTTATACATCTCCTAACCTGTAGAGGATGTAAGTGGCGGATCAGCCATGGGTTATTCCTCCAAGGAGAGGACCAATAGCCAAAAGATTTGGGATATACAGGCACATGGCTGCTCTGCTGCAGAGATTCCAGGCATGTGAGGTGTAGCTGTGCTGACGGTGGAGTCTGCTTGATCAGGGAGACCCGTATTTGCTTTATTGGTTTAGTGGCCTTGGTAACACTCTCTGGCATTCCAGAGGCCACTGTACACTTGCATGTGTGGTCTCAATACATCCCTCCCATGTTAACGTCAGGTTTCGGCAGCAGGGTCTTATCACCCCTCTCCTCCTGCAGGTATCCCCAACTTAGGGGCAAGAACCTTAACCTTTGTGTGGGGTCTTGGATCCCCTGGCCAACATCCCCCTGGTAGAACAATCCATGCTGATGTCAGAGCTCTCTGCATTAATATACTTTGCCTAAGTGCATAGCCCAGGACTTTGTATTATATTTGGTTCTGAAAGAGAATAAAACTTTTCACAGTTTCTAGTGTCTATAGTCAATTAAAGAGGGCATTTTTTACCGGTTATATAAGAGATACCTCTATAATAGTTTGTCATCATTTACAGTTGGAGAACGACCTCATCATCGTCATATTTCTCTCTTGTTCTATGGGGGTAGAAAGGCAAGAAGTCATATCAAACCTTTGTGGCACCTAGAAGGTATAAGTTTCATTAGGACTCATTATAAATAGTTGTTACATGTAGGATCCACAGAAGGGTTCGATGTTTATGGCAATCTGAGGCTTTTCTTCCTTTCAATGTTCAGATGGGTCAACCTTTCCGTTGCCACTTTTTGGTAACATCCTACTCAATGCAAAGCTGTATCTTTTCTTTCTCAGCCGTTAAGTTGGTGACATTTTGTCCTGTTGGAACAAACAAATCTTTTCCCTAGTTAGTTTTAAGATTGATTGCAAGGTTTTTTTGACGAAAGGTTTTCATGTCGTCTGTATCCCCCCCTTTTTTTTAACCCATGAGTCTCCAGAAGACAGTTGTATTTATACATAACTATAGGGTGGAATCAAGGCACAGATTTATCAAATTCACCCATGTTGTTTTGGGTGACTATATATGATTAACTTGGGAAGCAAACTTAATTTTTTGCATTAAATCATCTTAAAAGAATGCTACAAGGTGATACTGGTACAACAGAGAATGATAGAGAACATTTGTATGTGCCAATCCCAAGTTATAAGCTTACAGATTTTGTGTAAAACAAATATGGACAACAGCGAATTAATCTACATTTAACCAGATGCAGTACCGTTTTATATCAGAGTCTGTAAACCAATGTTTTTTATATACAACATATTTACTTTTACTAAGTCCTAAACACCATGTATCCTGTAGACAGTGTTCTAGGTGAAACTGGTACTTGCTGAGCTCA
>VZQC01003771.1:494638-549251 GCA_009823505.1 Rhizomys pruinosus | reverse complement strand
AATTACAACTATTTATAATGAGTCCTAATGAAACTATACCTTCTAGGTGCCACAAAGGTTTTGATATGACATTCTTGCCTTCTACCCTACACCAAGAACAAGGAGAAATATGACGATGAGAGTCGTTCTCCAACTGTAAATTGAGACAACTATTATAGAGGTAATCTCTTATATAACCGGTAAAAATGCCTTCTTTAATTGACTAATAGACATAAGAACTGTGAAAAGTTTTATACTCTGTTCAGAACCAAATATAATAAAAGTCCGTGGCTATGCACTTAGGCAAAGTATTTAATGCAGGAGCTCTGACATCATCAGAATGGATTGTTCTAATCAGGGGGATGTTGGCCAGGGATCCAAGACCCCACAAAAGGTAAGGGTTCCTTGCCCCTAAGTTGGGATACCTGCGGGAGGAGAGGTGATAAGACCCTGCTGCCGAAGCCCTGCGTTAACATGGGAGGGATGTATTGAGACCACACATGCAAGTGTACAGATGGCCTCTGGAATGCCAGAGAGTGTTACCAAAGGCCCTAAACCAATAAAGCAAATACGGGTCTCCCTGATCAAGCAAGACTCCACCGTCAGCATCACTACACCTCACATGCCTGGAAATACTCTGCAGCAGAGCAGCCATGTTCCTGTATATCCCAAATCTATTTGGCTATTGGCTCTCTCCTGGAGGAATAACCCATGGCTGATGCCGAAACTTACATCCTCTACAGGTAGGAGATGTATAAGCCACAGTAAGACCCTGTCATATTTAACAGGGGGTAAAAATGTAATTCATGGATTAAAAAAAAATAAAAATGTGTCTATGCCAAAGTAACCTACCATAACTATTAGTTCTGCTTAAATAACTATTATCTAATGCTTGTGCTTCATTAGTAGGATCGAAAGGTTACTCCTGAACAAACTGTCAGCCCATAAAATGAAACAGACAGAATTGACCAGAGTCAAGCAACAGCGCAGAGAGTGGACTGTTTTACTTCTCATCCACTGTGCCCCTTTTCTAAGCCTAGGGAACAATCTCGCAGAAGAGGGGGCGTGGTAGAATGTAAAGGCGTGATTGGGGTGAAGGGTGAAACTACAGCGATTAGTCTGGCCAGTCATTTGATCACTTGATGAACAAACACCTGTCACCCCCCACTGGATGGTGGGGGACTGTGGGGGTTTGGGCACAACAGTCTGCAATTGGTTTTGCACGAAGGATGCTTGACTCATGGATTATCACTTATAGCTAAAATATGAAAAAAAAAAAAACCTGAAAGATGCAAGACGTTTATAGCAGAATACCTGATCTGGGATGGGGTGGGGGTGGGGGAAAGGGAAGGGAAAGGGAAATATGCCTGATCTGAATTGGAAAATGATGTACGAAATGCACAAAGCATCAATAAAAAAATTAAATTAAAAAAAAAAAAAAAAAAGAAGACGACATCATGAACTTTGCAGGAAAATGGCTGGAGATAGAGGACATGATGCTGAGGGAAGTAACGAGTCCCAGAAAAAACAAATGACGAGGTATCCCCATCTGTGGATGCTAGTGCCATTTACCTAGTTTGTAAGATTTCTTGTGCACGGCCCCTTGAGCTGTCCAAGCAGTTTGGAGTGATGCATATGGAAACAACAACAGCAACAACAACAACAGAAGGACTGCATCAAAGAACTGACTGAAACAGTAAACTTCTGCTCAAAACGTCAAATTACACATGGAGAATATTGAGAAAGACTGAGAAAGAGATGAAAGCATGTTTGGCAGAATGCATGAGCCTGGCAGGGTGGGGGAATGGGGGGCATGGGTGTCTAGATTTGTTAAAAAAAAAAAATAAATTTATGTGGAAAAAACAACAACACCAAAAAAAGAAATACCATAAATTTAGGGGGCTGGAGAGATGGGCTAGCGGTTAAGAGAACCGACTGCTCTTGCAGAGGACCCGGGTTCGATCCCCAGCACCCACATGGTGGCTGAGAACCATCTGTAACTCCAATTCCAGGAGAACTCCAGTTCAAGGGGAATCTGACACCCTCTTCTGACCTCTGCAGCATTGCACGACATGGATGCACAAACCTACATGCAGACAGTACATTCATATGAATAAATAAATAAATAAATAATAAATAAATAAATAAACAAATAAATAAATAATTAAAAAGAAATACCAACAAAGTTTTCAATATCTAGGAATCACCCCAACTTACTATATACATGCAAGTCACAGACATTTGAGGGGTTCCTTCTATGGCTCCCCTCTTCTGTGGGAGGAAGGTCCCCAAAGTACAAAAATTCAGAGTTGGTAGGAATAATTTCTGCTCTTGTGGGAATTGGACTTGTTTACATTCTGGGTTCACGCCAAGGTTTCTAGGGTAGGTCTTGAGGTTGATTCCTCTAGGTCCCAGTCCTCTATGGAAAGAGATGTCAGAACTAAGCAGTACTGTGCAGGTACAAAGTACCTCAGCCAAAATGTTTCTTCCGCACGAGCTCTGACGGGGTGGGGGAATGAGCGGGAACACGGGTCTAGATTTGTTAAAAATAAATAAATAAATACAATAAAAAAAATGTTTCTTCCACCATGTTTACTAGACTCATATGAGCCTCGTACAAATTATATTTTTACTTATTTGTGCTGCGTGCTGTGTACGCGTGCACATGTGCATGCCGCAGTTGCCGAATGGCGGTCAGAGGAAAATAACTTGCAGAAGTCAGCTGTCCTTTCATCACATGGGTCATTGGACTTGGAGACAAGAACCTTCACCCACTAAGCCCTGTTGCTGGCTCAGTCATATGTTTTTTTTTTTTTTTTTTTTTTTTTTGTTCCCTTTCCTCCTCCTTGTTTATGGAGTACGGACTTGTCTGCTTTCAATTTTGTTGCTATATTGGATATTGGAAGCCAAAGCACTCTTCTCTTCTTGTTCTGAAGGTTCTCCAAAAAAAGGAGTCTACTTGGATTCTCACTGATGGTCGGGGGGGGGGGCTTATGCCTGATCTAGCCCACGCCCCGGCAGCCTGCCCAAAGGCGCAGCTGCACTGGCTGCCGGACTCTCTGGACCCTCTGGCCCAGTGCCCGGGTCCCGCCCTCAAGGCCCCAGCTCCCAAGCTACTTGCCCAGGTGGCTTCTGGGTATCCTGCCCAAAGGCGCAGCTGCACTGGCCACCGGACTCTCTGGACCCTCTGGCCCAGTGCCCAGGTCCCGCCCTCAAGCTGTGGTATTTCTTAAGAGAACCAAACAAATATATCTTGGCAGGAGAATATTGGAAACTATGGAAAAGTAAGAATATGTTTAAGTGACTAATTTTATAAATTACTTGCCTTCTTAAATTTGTGTGATACTATATCAAGTCTAGGAGTGGAAATGTTTAAGCAGGGATGGGAGGTAGGAAGATGGACAGGAGGAAGAAGGAGAGTGAACTAGAAGAATTAAGACAAGATGAAATAACAAAAATCAGAGCAGAAATCAACAAAATAGAAAAAATATCAATATGAAAAAAATCAGTGAATCCAAGAGCTGATTCTTTGAAAAGATAAACAAGATAGATAAACTTCTAGCCCAGTTAAGCAAATGAATGAAAGAGCAACTCCCAATCAATAAAATTCAAGAAGAAAGGGCAGACATTATAACAGGTAATGAAAAGATACAGACAATCATAGAATAATGCTTTAAAAGCCCATATTCTACAAAATTTGAAAAACTAAGAGAAATGGATGAATACCTTAAATCATGGAAATCACCAAAGCTTAACCAAGAAGAGAAAGATAGCTTACACAGACCCATAATATATGAGGAAATTGAAACACTAATTCAAAACCTCTTAACTAAAAAAAGCCCAGGCCCAGATGTATTTACAGCAGAATTCTATAAAACATTTAAAGATGACTTACTACCATTATTACTCAAATTATTCAAAAGGATAGAAACCAAAGAAAATCTGCCAAATTCTTTCTATGAAGCCAGCATCACTAAAATTCCAAAAAGCCTAGCAAAGAATAGAAAATAAAGAAAACTATAGACTCATTTTTAAATAAACATAGATGCCAAAAAGCTCAACAAAATAGGTGCAAACAGCATAAAGGCACACGTCATAAAGTTCATCCATGATGACCAAGTCAGATTTATACTAGAGATTCAGGATGGTTCAACATGCATAAATTAATAAATGTCATAAAACACATAAATGGATTGAAAGAAAAAAAAGTCAGGTGGTCATCTCAATTGATGCAGAAAATGCCTTCCACAAAATCCAACATGTCTTCATGGTTAAACTTCTAGAGGGAATTGGACTGAAAGGAATATTCCTCGACATAATCAAATCCATATACAAAAACCAACAGTCAACATCATTCTACATGAGGAAAAATTAGAAATAGTCCCCTTAAAGTTAGAAACCCAACAAAGATGCCCCCTATCTGCCCTCTTTTTTAGTATAGTGCTTGAAACGTTTGCTAGAGCCATAAGAGAAGAAAGGGAAAATAAAGTAGTAATTGGAAAAGAGGAAGACAAGCTTTCCTTTTTTGCAGGTGACATGATAGTTTACCTAAGGGATGTGAAAACCTCCAAAAGAAAACTCCTAGAAATGATTAATAGTTTCAGTAAAGTGCTAGAATACAAAATAAATCTAAAAATATCAGTAGCCTTTCTTTATACCAACAATTGGAGAAGTAATACAAGGAGAACTTCTCATTCACAACAGCCTCAAAAAAAAAAAAATCAGAAAAACCTGCTCAAAAGCACTAAAGTCTTTACAATGAAAATTTCAAACTATTGAAGGAGATTGAAGAAGACACCAGAAGATGGAAGGGGCTCCCATGCTCATGGATTGGAAGAATTAATATTATAAAAATTTTGCCCAAATTAACCTACAGATTTAATGCAATACCAATTAAAATCCCCATTAGTTTCTTCATTGATTTAGAAGAAAAATCCCTTCAATTCATATGGAAAACAAAAGACCCTGATTAGCCAAACAAACCCTGAACAAGTAGAGGAATATGGGGGTGGAGGATTACTATACTAGACTTCAAACTATATTACATGACTATAGTCATAAAAACAGCCTGGTACTTGCACAAAAACAGACCCATAGATCTCAATGGAACAAAATTTAACAACAAAACCTTAGCACATGAAATTTCAGCCACCTGAAATTTGACAAATTGGCCAAGAAGACTCAATGGAGGAAAGACAGCATCTTTGGCAAATGATGCTAGTAAATCTGGGTCACCACTTGTAGACTAAAATTAAACCCCTACTTTTCACCTTGTACAAGACTCAACTCCAAATGGATCAAAAAACTCAATGTGAAACCTGAATCTCTGAAAACAAAAGAAGAAAACCTTGGCAGTAATCTACAAGATATAAGCAAGCATAGGAAAAGACTTTCTACCTAAATCAGACAGCAGCTGTGCAACAAATAGGGTCAACAATTGACAAATGGGACCTCATTAAACGCAAAAAGCTTCACTACAGGAAAAGAATCAATCAAAGAAATGATTAGAAAACCCACAGAGTGCTAGGAAGCCATCACCATTGATACATCTGGATACATTAATATCCAGAGTATATAAATTACTCAAAACAAGGAGCAAATAAACAAATGAACCAATCAAAAGATGCAGTAAAGAGCTGAACAGAGACTTCACAAATGAAGAAGTAAAATGGCTGAGAAACAGCTTAAAAAGTGTTCAACATCGCCAATTAAAGAAAAATAAATTAAAACCACTTTAAGACGTCATCTTACCCTAGTAAGACTGGCTATGATCCAGAAAGCAAAAGTTACCAAATGCTGGACAGGTTCTGGGTAAAGGGGAACACTAATTCACTGCTGGTGGGAATGCAAATTTGTGCAACCCCTATGGAAAGCAGTATGGAGAACTCTTAATAGACACAAAATGAATCTACCACCTGACCCAGTCATACAACTCCTGAGTTTACATACACAAGACTCATCCTATTGCAGAGATATGTACACAACCATGTTTATTGCAGATCTCTTCACAATAGTGAAGAGCTGGAAGTAAACAAAGTGTCCCTCTACTGCTGAGTAGATAAAGAAAATATGCAGTGGTAAAGAGGAAAGACATCATGAAATCTGCAGATAAATTGATGGAACTAGAATCTGTTATGCTAAGTGAAGTAACACAATCCCAGAAAACCAAAGTCTTATGGTGTCCGTCATCTGTGGATCCTAGCACTAAATCCTTGTTTGTAAGGAAAATATGGCAGAATTCACAAGCTCTGGAGGGGTTGGGAGCAAGGAAGGGGGAATGGTTCTAAAATTTATTAAGAAATGTTGTATGAAATGTGAAAATTTCAATAAAAAAGAATTTATGAAAAGTCATAAGGAAATCCATTAGTTTGTAAGGTAATTAAAAATATAATTAAGAGTATATAGGGACTGGAGAGATGACCTAGCGGTTAAGAGTGCCAACCGCTATTGCAGAGACCCGGGTTCGATCCCCAGGACCCACATGGCAGCTGAAAACTGGTTGTAATTCCTATTCTAGGAGAACTCCAGGTCCAGGGGAATCCGACACCCTCTTCTGACCTCGGTGGCATTGCACGACACGGGTTCACAAACCTACATGAAGACAGTACATTCATACACATAAAAAATAAATAAATAAAATTTTAAAAATCCTTGTTTACTTTAAAAAAAGAGAATATATAAATAAATCCAATTTGTATGAATAAAAGATAACTTAATATTTTGAATTATCATTCTATAATAATAAGGCAGATTTTACATTAAATACAAAATGGACACACAACACATTTTTATTTATTTATTTATTTATTTATTTATTTATTTATTTATCTATTTATTTTTGAGAAAGGGTTTCTTTGTGTCACCTAGGCTGTTTTGGGAGTGACTATGTAGCCCTAAGACTATCCTCAAACCTCAGAACAATCCATGTCAGCCTTCAGAGTGCTTAGGATTTCAGTAGAGAATCTTTATCCTGAGTTTCAATATTGATTTGAAAACAGCACAGGTATATTATTTCATATTAAATTGTGATCAGCTTGCAGATGATGTACAGTTGTTTAAACAATACATAAAAATTTTGCAGTCATTTTACTTTTCTTCTACTGTTTATAGTTGATCGAAATTTCTTTAGTAAATTAGTTGTGTGATTACTCAACTTAGCCCTTGAAATTGTTGTAAGATTGCCATACCACATCAGCTGGAACCCTTTCTAAAAACTAATAAAAGTTTTCTTTGAACATTTAAAAAATATTTCTCAGCTATTTTGCTTATCATTTGATAATTTTGTTAGTTCTTTATCCTTATTTTTAAATAGATTTTTTGCCTTATTGACATATAGTTTTGAGTTCATATATATTCAATATACTAGCCATATGCCAGAGGTAACTGGTGAAGATTTACCATTTCTATATGCTTTCTCTTCACTTAAATAATCGTGTCCTTTTCTGTACAGAATCATTTAAGTTAATGATATCCCATTTTTCTTAGTATCTGTGCTACCAGGGCCTCTTGAGAAAATTCTTATAATAATAAGTTCCAGCATATTCCCTACTTTCTCCTCTATCAGATTAAGAATATCAGGTCTTATGTTGAGGTTCTTGATCCTTTTGGAGTTGAGTTTTGTGATAGGAAAGAAATAAAGGTCTATTTTCATTTTTCTACAAGTAACTATCCAGTTTGATCAGCAACATTTATTGAACAATATGTGGTTATGACTGTAAGGTAAGAAAATCAGGTAACTGTAAGTGCATGGTACAAAATCTGGCACATCAATTCATTTAACTTTATTTTAGTTCTTCATAATTTCATACATTAGTGATGTATTTGCATTTTATCCATCCTCCCATTCACCCACCACTCTTCCTATACACCTTAATCAAGCAATGCTGCTGGCTGTGGGCCCCTACCCTATATGAGGCCAAACAATTCCATGTAATATAATAAAAATAACTGCAGAATATTAAATCAACCTCAAACATAAAAATCCAAGATATTTCAGGTAGCACTGGTACATGTTGGATCACACTGCTGCCTAACATACTTGTTTCTGAAACCACAAATTCACACTTAGCTCTATGCAATGCCATCACTCCACACATCAGTAAATGTACACTCTACTCTGTGCATGGAGTCACAGTACAGAGCATCAGCAAATGCTACCTGAAGAATCTCAACTCAGATTTGAGAGCATCAGATCTTAGGTCAAATAACAAATTTTATTTATTCAAATAAAACACAATAGTTTACAGGAAGAAATACTTTTTCTTATTTTTTTAGTGAACTTTTGTGCATTTCATACATTTCTTAATCAAAATTAGACCCATTTCCCCTCCATGCCCCCCGTCCTGCCAGAGTTCATGCATTCTGACATACATGTCTTGAATCTTTTTCTCAGTCTTTTTTTTTAAATTTTCGGTGCAGAAGTTTACTGTTTTTGGCAGAAGTCTACTGTTTCAGTCAGTTCTTTGGACAAATCTTTTTTTGTTGTTTTTGTTTCCTTTAATTTTATATTATGATAAATTATACATGTATACACTCTACGCATATACCCAAATTATGACATCTGAGAATAAACCATAGGTTAAGTCCACAATTTTGAACAGTAGAGTTTCATGCAGGTAAAAATAAATATTACTTTATATTAATAAATTAGATAGCAAGTTGATGTATATTTTAATGTACTTTTTAATAATAGCAATATCTCAGAAGAGACTTTTAATACTTTTCTGTCATAATTCTTCCAAATGCAAGTATCATTGGTACTTCTTTGGATTGTATTGTGCTAAAATATTTGATTGATACTGATGTGAGGTACATAAAACTAATCTTCATGAATTCATGAATAAAGTTTAGGAACAACAATAACAAAAATAATCTTCAAATAAAATTTGACTTGGAATTAGAACACACTTTCTAACAGTTTCTGAAAGTGTATTAGTCACAAGTCTGACATACAACATTACATAATTATGTGAAATGCTATTCTCATTGAGAGATTATAAAATTAAAATCTCAATTAACTCTGAAAAATAATGAAGATGTTTTGTATTCTGGAGTATCAAATATTGAGATAATATTTATTTATGAAAATGAATAAACATCTTGTCTGATTACTCATATTTAAGCATTCATTTTTCATCATCGATAAATGAGCCACTCATTTGCATGCCATTCCTTTATTTAAAATTTTATTTTTTATAATTCATTATCGCTAATTATTGAATTTGTATACCTCTTTTATACACCTACGTATATACCCAGGGTCTAATAAAAAATTCTATAGTGAAGCCATGCCATGACATAGACACTCTTGTGATGGTTAATTTGTCAAATTGCTCGACACAGGAAATAACTAGAACACTAGTGAGGCATACATTTGTATAACTGTGAATTCACTCCCAGAGAGGATTAACTGAGAAAAGAACTGCCTTGAAAGTGGACAGGCCTCTGACATCAGTTACCTTAGTTATAATAAGGAAGGGAGAAATTGAAGTCAGCTGAGATCCAGTATCCAGTCTTTCCATGTCCTGATCCATGAAGACATGAGAAAGCTCCCTTGTATTTCCTAATGTTGCACCCTCCAATCTCCAGTCAACCTGAATCCTCTTCCCTTTATTTCTGTTCTGTGTTTGGACACAACATTAAGAAAATAAATGAATGGAAGGATCTCTGAGAAATCGGTCATCACCATTATAGTTAATTTTGAAGAATCAGCAAAGTACTCTCAAAATTCCTATTTATCAGCTCACATGTTAACATGTGTAAATGTGTGTATGTAGATTAGTATATTATTTATGCAACATATATTTTATATAATTATAATTAGGGTGGCTGGAGAGATGGCTCAATGGTTAATAACAGTGGGTGCTCTTACAGAGGACCTGGGTTCAATTAACGGCACCCACATGATAGCTAACAGCCAGCCATAATGCAAGTTATAGGGTATTCAACATTCTCTTCTGACCTCTGTGGGCATTGCATGACACAGGTGCACTTACTGCCCCAATGTAGCTTGTTGTGCTGTTCATTGTTGTGGTTAATAGGTCTTAAATATGGGGTTGGACCATCAATTGATGTTCTCCTTCAGCAGCTTGCATAATGTCCTCAAAAACTATTATAACTATAATTCAGGGAGGTGGCTTCGAGGTTACCTTCAGTTCCATAGTTCCATTTCTCCAAATGCTGTCCTTAGCAGTAGGGTTTTTTTTTTTGTTGTTTGTTTTGTTTTTTTGGTCTTTTCGAGACAGGGTCTCCCTAGCCCCAGCTGTCCTGGAACTCACTCTGTAGACCAGGCTGACCTTGAACTCACAAAGATCCACCTGCCTCTGCCTCCCAAGTGCTAGGATTAAAGGTGTGCTCCACCACACCCAGCTAGCAGTAGGGTCTTATCTTCAACTCCTGGGAGACAATCAAGGGGTAGGGTCTTATCTTCAACTCCTGGGAGACAATCAAGCACTGTGGCAATAGCCTATGTAAATTTGGGAGTCTCTTGGCCTACCCTGGTAAACAACTCTAAGGGAGTTTTCTTCTGTGTGGCAACTTTTCTTCTTATATAACCTTCAACAATACACATGAATGCATATAGAGATATTCTATGTGTACTTCTTCAGTAGTCTTTGGAACTAATACATTCCCCTATGGTTTTTTGTACCAGCTACACATTATTTATCTCTTCACTTTTCCTTCCTTTCTACACTCCCTCTTTTCTGTCCAGTTAACCCATTTTCCCCATTTCACCCTTCACAATACCTGTCTCCCATGCACCACTTTTCTTGAGTTCCTTCTTCCCCTGTACCCCCCTGGCTCCTTGTATAACCTCCCTTTTTCCTCTCCCATTTAAACACCGCCTGAGAGAGAAGAAAAGTAGAAGACAGGTATTAACAAAGGGGGATTAAGAAACCATGTCTTTTATCTTTAGCAAAGAAAAAGAAATCTAATTATTCAACATATTTACATGTTGTATTATATCTCATTCTAATATCACTAGAGAAGTTTTGAAAGTTTCTTTTCCACTCTTTTTGACTTTTTATTTTGTTTCTGAGTATGAAAAACATGAGACTGTTAATCCTCAAAAGCATTTCATTCATGTCCTGGTTTGCTTTAATTGTCAACTTTTGACAATTTAGAATCATCAAAGAAGATAGCCTCATTTGGAGGCTTGGATCAGATTGGTCCTTAGGAGATTGTCTTCATTATTAATTGATATAAGACACAGGCACTATTGAGTGAAACACCATTCCTAGGCAGGTGAGCCAGAAAGAGGCCAACAAGCACTATTTCCCTGTGGTTGCTGGTTTCTGCTCCAGATTGATGTCTTGTGTTCCTGTCCTGATTTCCCTCAGTAATGGAGTATGACTTGCAAGTATAAGATGAAATAAACACTCCACACTCCATGTTGCTTTAGATCAGACTGTTCTTTCTTAGCAATAGAAGGGGAATTAGAACAGCTATGTTGTCTATTTTTCATCTTCAGATGGGGGGCTGGGGTATCCCACACTTGAAGTTTATTCTATCTCTCTTTCTTTCATACTCTGTATTGGAAGCCAATCTTAAAATCAAATTTTAGGAAGAATTATGGTGGAAGGATTTTGTGTGTACTTGGTTCCTACACCTTCTTGGCTGATTCTAATCATTGATTTTATCACCTCTATGGTTTTGGAGAGCTTCCACATATTTTAAATAAACCTACACACATATTCTGACCTAGATTTTGTTTGCTAGAAATTGATATCTGCAGAGATTCACCTGTACTTTCTGAGACTCTCAGGTAGGATTATGCTGTCATTCTTTTGATGGCTTTTTTTTTTTTTTTTTTTTTTTTTTTTTTTGGTCAATGCCAAAATATTCTATGGCAAGCAGTCAGATGCAATGGCTTATAAGTTCTTATCTTTTATTTCCAGGGAATTGGCACCATCTTGTGTCAGCTGTATTATATTATTAAACATCCCAAGCTACAATCCATCTGTGTAGCACATTCCCAATTCCTAACAAATGTCTGACATAAATCAAGTTTTGAAGACAGAGCTTTATTTTGGCTCACACTTTGAAATATTTTAGCCCATAGTTGTTTGAAGCCAATGTGTTGGGCCAGTAGTAATACAGAACACCATGCTGCAAGCATAGGGGAGTTCGCCTCATGGTATGCAAAGAAAAATTGATATTCATGCAAGGATGGGAATCTCAAAACAACCTTCAAGGTCATGTCCATATTGACTAAGATCCTGCCTCTAGGCTCAACTTTTTTTTTGGACAGGGTCTACCTTAGACCCAACCCACCTCGAACTCACTACGTAGACAAGTACTTGGATTAAAGTTGTGCAGCACCACTCTTGCCATTAAATTTACTATTTAGAAAGTCCTATCAACTCCTATTAGCACTATCAATGGGAGACCAAGCTTTCAACACTTGGTCTTTAGAAGAAGACTCTTGTCCAAACCAGTGAATTGCCTTTTCCACATACCTTTACCCTCTCCTATTATTTTGTTACTTCTGTTCTGAATGCTAGTTCAAATCCATGTACAGACTATCTCAATCTAAATCCACCCAGGAAATGAAGGCCACTGATCCTTGTTTTTCCTTGGATCTCAAAATCACCCACTGTGGAACAATCCCATTTCCCACACAACACACTATCTTGGCTTAACAGTGTCTTCTTAGTACCTGTATATATGCTCACATTTTTTTTCTCATGTGTTCAGACAAGAACAATAAAGTGTCATGGTTCAAATAATATTTAGAGAAAACTCTTTATCATTTTTATTATTTTCTAGTATTGACTTAAATTACAGAAAAACTTCCATTATATATTGTGAAAATTGTATATTTATCAAAATGCAGTTCTTCTCTTACAATTTCATATGATTCTCACCATTGCTATTCTTACTAAATTTTCTAATCTCCTCCTCTCTCAAAATAATATGAGATGATCAAGGAAAATTCTTTTCTCTGGTTTACTACTTTTGAGATTTAAATGCAATGATCTAGAAGTACCATGGAGATGATGCAAGAATGCTAATGGTTAACCACCCATTAGTGGGTTTATTTGGCAGGTGTTTGTTTTCACAGAAGCTGAGTTTTATTTAGTCTTGACTCATTGAGCCTGAAATACTTAGAGACACTTCAGGGAACTTAGCTCCCTGCTGTTCAAATGGCAGGGCTCTGTAAATGAGTTCCTTAGGTAGATGCCAGCGCCTGCTGATCAGACTACTTGATTATATTTTAAAACCTTACCTTCCCCTCCAAAATCACAAAACTAGGCTTTAAAATGACAATGAATATTTGTAGCTACTCAAAGATTTAACAAAATTTGAGATGTACTATAAGTGCAAGTAGTATTTGTAATCCATTCTGGTTTTACTGTCTCAATATTTGCTAATATCATCATGGGTCTATATATGAAAGCATATCAAATTTTTCAGAATTAAGATAAATAATTATATTTCACAAAATAATTATCATTTAATATTGGGTGTCAATTAAGAAGATTTTATTGAGGATATTTGAATCAGTATGTGCCACAGTTACCTTCAGCTGTCAATTTAATGCATCTGGGAAGAGGGAACTTCAGCTGAGTAATTCTCTACACCCAACTGGCCTGTGGACATGTCTGGGAGGCATGTTCTTAACTGACAATTAATATAAGAGTTCCCAGCCTACTGGGGGCCTTGCTATCCCTAGTTCATGATCTGGGGTGGGGTGGAGGGGAAAGGAAAGGGGAATATGTCTAGACTGAACTGAGAAATGATGTCTGAAATACACAAAACATCAATAAAAATATTTATAAAAAAAGAAAAAAATATTTAATTGATAAAAGCAGATTTATGGAATTTATTTAGAAAGAAGAATTTTGGCTGAAAAGAATATTAAATTCACTCAATAAGTATTGCATAAAGAATAAATAAATGATTACAGAAGCATTAACCAAAAGAGGTCTCAAAATATAGCACTGTAACAAAATAACAGCAATTAATAAACAATGACCAGTAATAAATATCAACACTAATGGTCTTGATTCTCAATAAAAAGACAAAACAATTTGCTAGAAAACAGAATTCATTCTTTTGCTAATGCCAAGAACTATAATTTACCATCAATGATAATCACCACTTTTGGTTGGTGCAAAAAAATATATTTCCAGGTAATTGAAACAAGAAAAATTATGTATATTTATTGAAATACCAGACAAAATATACATCAATATAAAACTAGCTAAAATATATAGGCAAAGATACTTCATGCACATTAAAGGAAAAATCCACCAAGAAACTATTAAAATCCTGTGTATATATATAACCCAAACACAGGGACACCAAATTTCATAAAAGCACATTGTTAAATCTAAAATAACAAACTGCTTCCAAATGCAATAGTGGGCAACTTGAATATGATACTCATACCAATTGTAATAGTCAATTTTCTGTTGCTGTGACAGAACCACCATGACCAAGGGAACTTATAAAAGGAAACATTTATTTGACTTAGGGTTGATGGTTACAGGGGAATTAGAGTCCATTATGTCAGGGAGGCATGGTGGCAGGAGCAGAAAGTACAACTTCACATCTTCAAGTACACACAGGAAGCAGAGACAGACTGGAGACTGCTAGCAAGGCTTTCTGAACTTTCAAAACCCACCCCGAGGAAGAGCTTCCTGGAGCATGGCCACACCTTCTAAGTTCTCCCAAAACAGCTCCAGCAACTGGGGACAAAATATCTATACTAGGATTGCATGGGGGACATTCACATTCAAACCATACCAATAAACAGGTCATCCAGACAAAAACTAAATACAGAAACTGTGGAGTCAAATAAAAATCACAAACCAATGGACCAATTAATAGCAGCTTTAAGTACACGCAAATAAAGACTAAACATGTTTTTCCTAACTCAGTGATCTAAAGCAGTAACAATTAACTATGTCAAAGCAAAAGAAAATTTCTTGTATATAAAAGGCTGAACTTGAGCAAAAATGATTGGTTTCTATTTCATGACCTAAATTGGCCAGTGAAATTAATATTTAAGCTATAAGTTCTCACACATAAAACAAAGATAATACTTTTCAATTGAGAGATTGTTAAGATTTATGTAATGGTTTATGGATCTGACATAGAACCTGATTTAACTATAATTTTCATGTTGTGAAACAGCATATCATTGCTGGGAAATAGTGGGGATGTTGTCACTTGCACTTTGAAAGTACACAAATATGTCCGACTGCAAGGAGTCCGTGTGTAGCTATGAAACAATGATACGTGCACATAATCTGAAATCAGAAAACAAAATCTAGCATGAACAAAGATTAGAAATATCAAAACATGGAAATGGTGGAAAGGAAGAATTGCATATGTATCTAACCCTAGAAGAAAAGGAACTACTTCAACTACTACCAAGAGATGGCCTAACATGAACTCTACCCTAAAGATCTGGGATGGTAACCATCAGCATCAGTTCTATGTGAGCTAGCAAGTTAAACTGCCTAGGTAACTTGTATCATACAAATAAAAACACCAACCAAACAAGGCACATATTGGCAAATTATTCTATTATTCTATGACTTCAGACTTTGTGAATGAGGTCCAAGGAATATTAGCTTTGTACCTGCTCTGATGATTCTCAGCCTGCATGGAGAGTCATCACTTTTCAGTATGATGCGCATTCAAGATGGTCCTCTTTGCCAATCTCTTACTGCTCATAAAGTAGATTATTTCTTTTTCTATTTACCCTTTATCTCAAGGTTTCTTTATTCAACATTTTATGAATTTCTCTTTTACTGTATGAAAGAAAATATTGTAGAACTCAGTTCAGTCCTCAAAATCTTCAGAAGAGCCATGAGTGGGATCCTTTATTTCTACATTCCAAATAGCAGTGATCTATCACAAAATGGCTTAGAATGCTCTTCTTGTTGTATTTTATCTTTTAATTTCTGTACTTACAGTTTTAATATCATTGGTGAGTAATATTATTGTACTTTTTCTAAAGTCTTTTATTATTATGAAAGGATTTTTTCTGAGCCCATTATGTCAGGAGAGAGTAGACATATTTTATGAGTTTTTAACTAACATGTAGGACACATTACAGAGTTATTTACAGAATCCTTTCATTTTTATCAAGATCCATATACATATATATATATATGAATGATTAATATATATATATATATATATATATATATATATATATGAATCAGGTAATTAAACCACAACTACTCATGTAGCCAAAGCACTGCAAACTGATATTTCCTTAGATTTAAACATATATAAAAATAAATTTTCTTCAAGCATACATTTTCAACAAAATAAAGATGAGAGTTGTTCAATATTTATAATTTGTAGAACTATTTCCACACTAAAGAGTCACATTCTCATGTTTTTATATTTTATTTGTTATTTTTGTTTTATGTTTATGAATGTATTGCCTGACTGTATGTAAGTGCAACTGTGTCATGCAATGCTTGTGGAGGTCAGAAGAGGGTGCTGGATACCAGCTGCCATGTCATTGCCAGGAACTGAACCCATGTCTTAAGAGCAATCAGTGGTCTTAACTGCTTGAGCCATCTGTCCAGCCTCTACATCTTCTAAATTTTTCAATCTTATATTCACAATTCCCAAGATTACTATATCATACTAAACTTCCAGATGTTGCTTACTAAGTCACTTTGGATGATTCATGAAGAAATATTCACTCATATTGTAGGCAAACTACCAAGAAGCAATGGATTTAAATCATTGGGACCCAGTAGTCATTTCTGTGTGAGATTAAGACCAGCCTGTTCTGCATAATGATTTCCAGGCCAGGTAGGGGAGTACAGGGAGACCCTGTCTCAGAAAAAGACCAAAAAAGAAAAGAAAAGAAAAGAAGAAAAAAGAAAAGAAAAGGATAAAACATGAGTACTATTTCTATTACATAAGTGTTTTGGCAGAACAAAGTCATATGAAAGAGTTAAATTTCAGGTATCAAAGCATATATGTTTTCTGTAAATATATATGTGTCATAACTCTTCCCCAAGTTTGAGAAAGATTTAAGTACCATAGGAGACTATCTCAATATTGTCTTAATGGAGAGTAGGGGAACACATATAAATCCTCTAAATCACATCCTTTCTAGCCTGGATGAATAAAACTGAAATGATCTTTCCCAGAAGATTGATGGGGAAAGAAGAAGCAATTATGAAGAAAAAGCTCAGCAGCACTGAGTGAGTCTCAGCAACACTATTACAAAAACTATCCTGATTTAATCCTTGACTATTGCAAAAAGTTGGCAGTGAGGGGTTGTACTTAGGAAGATTATATTAGACTAAGGTCATACTGATTGTTTAATTGTACTTGGAAAATACAAAAATATGACTTTAAAATATTTCAAGATTATTATTGAAGGGAAGAACAAAGAAAAATGTGTACTAAGTAATCTGTCTCATGCATTCTATGTTCTTGTCTAATTATAAGAAATCCTTAGAAAAACTGGGATGATCTGGGATGGGTAGGGGTGGGGTGGGGGGAAGGGAAGGGGATATATGCCTGAACTGAATTGGAAAATGATGTATGAAATACACAAAGCATCAATAAAAAAAATACAAAATAAATAAATAAATTATCATTATAAAAAAAATAAGAAAAACTGCTTCAAAGTAAATAAATAAGCTCTTTAGAAACAAAGCATGTAATATTTTTGAGTATGTATTCAAAGGTTATTTTATCATAAAACATATATATATATATATCATATATATAACATATATATCATATACTGCTTCCAATTACACATTTAAATATTTTAAAGTAATTAAATATTTGTGTTTCAGGACAAGGTTCTAAGTAATTTGTGAAACTTATTAAACAAAGGACAGGTTGACTTCCATGATGATAGCTTCAGACAGATCACTTGATCTACAAATTTAATCTGAATCAGCAGTTATGAATATTGAGCCAGAGACCAAAGTAGAATTCATGGGATTCCAAGCAAAGTCATTAATTATATATACCTAGACCATGGTTTCGTGTTTGAAATGTCTCTCTTCTCCTCCTCCTCCCCTCCTCCTCCTCTCTTTCTCCTCCTCCTCTCTTCCTCCTCCTCCCCTCCTCCTCCTCTCTTCCTCCTCCTCCCCTCCCCCGTCTCTTCCTCCTCCTCCTCTCTTCCTCCTCCTCCTCCTCTCTTCCTCCTCCTCCTCCTCCACCTCCTCCTCCTCCTCCTCTTCCTCTTTCTACTCCTTTTCTCTTATCTCCTGCCCTTCCTACTCCTCTTTTGTTCCTTCCCCATTCTCTCCTTCCTCTTCTTGGTCCACTATTTCCTCATTGTTTCAGTCTCTCTGTCTCTGTCTCTGTAGAGACAGAGTCTCTGTCTCTGTCTCATATATATATATATTTTTTTTCTCCAGCAGAAAACCTCTCTGAAATTTCATTTCTCTGATCAAAAATAGTTATTGCTCTACTTTAAATGATTTCATTTAAGTATAATAATTTCACATCAACAACTAGTAAGTGTATAAATTAGTTAAATGCAATTTCACTAAAATAAGCATGCTCATTAATTTGCATCTCAATTAAAGAAAACTATTACTTCTATCCCACAAGCCTACACATGCCATATTTTAATTATGTCACACAATTCCAGCATTCTCATGAGTGACTATTACTTAAACTTTTCAAATGACATCCCAGGATGTCCTGCTTTGTGTGCATGTATTTCTGTGGTTTCATGTATGTTTGTGTGTGTATGGTATACAGATGTTTGTACACATATGGATATGGATATAGGTGTGTGTACTCATGGAGGCAGGAAATCAATGTTGGGTGTCTACTTGAAAATTGGTTTCTTACTGAACATGAAGCTCACTGATTTGTTAGACTAGATGGTCATTAGCCCCTAGGATCTACCTGTCTCCACATTCTAGCATGAGGTTGCAGGTGTGCAACACCATGGTAGGATTTTTTTTTTTTTTTTTGGTATTTTCGAGACAGGGTCTCCCTGTAGCCCCAGCTGACCTAGAACTCACTCTGTAGACCAGGCTGACCTTGAACTCACAAAGATCCTCCTGCCTCTGCCTTCCAAGATTTTTACATGGGGTAGGGGATCTAATCTCAAGTGTACATGCTTATACAATAAGCACTTTATCCAATGGGCCATCATCCAGCTTTGTGGTCAGCTTCTTCATGTATTATAAAATTTAAATCATATAACATGAATATTACTTTGTGTCTATTTCTGCTATAATTAAAAACAATCCTCTTAACTATATAATATCTCACTGTGTAAATTGCAAGGGTATATACGCTCATATAGAAATTATGGCATTTTAATTATTTATCCAATCATATCAGTACCTGGAATGCTTACATTGTATTAAACAAGTATAAACATTAACATATTAGCAACATACGTGCCCTTTCCTTACCCAGTGACTTTGTTAATACTGTTTTATCTTTCTCAGATTTCCCTTCTCCATTAATATGCACAGTGTGCTGATCCTAGGATCAAAGTTCAGATGCTACCCACATATTGCCATGTTGTTGTTTTTTCATGTTTGCTAATCATTTAAGAATGTCTAATAAGAATTTCATTCCCACTCACAGTGGATGAGTGTTCCCCTTTCTCCACAAGCTCTCCAGCATTTGGAGTTATGGACAGTTGTTGGCCACCATGTAGGAGCTGTGAATTTAACCAGTATCCTCTGCAAAAACAACCAGGTCTTTTAACTGGTGAATTATCTATCTCTCCAGCTCCCCAATCTGTGCTCATCTCAAAATGTTCCATTTACAAATTTCCTGTGATGATGTAAGTGACATAGGCATTGCATGTTATACAAATTACATTTGATAAGATGAAGAGCATTTGGGTTTTGAAATAGTGCTGGAAATTTCTTGAAAAATCACTGGTCCACCAGAGTCAATTTTATACTGAAAGGCAAGTGGGTGGACTGACTATAAAGCACATGTGGATGATTAGCTTCCCAGACAGTATTCAGTAACATGCTGTGAGATTCACCATGATGGTGAGAAGGATGTATACTTTACAATTTATGAGATGTTTATTTCTAGAATATTCCATATAATGTTTCAGATCATAGTTGACTTCAAGCAACTGAAAAACCACTTAGTGTAATGGGAATAGCAAAAAATGTACATATCATATATATATATATATATATATATATATATATGATAAAACAAATGTACATATCATATATATATATATATATATATATATATGATATGTACATTTGTTTTCTTACTAAAGATATTAGGGGAGAAAATATTTAACTGGAATTAGTTATTTCACAACTCTGGTAGCAGCGTTATTTTTTGCACTCAAGACTGTCTTTGCATTGGAAGGACATGTACAGAATTAAGTGACTACTTAGCAGAGCACTAGATCAATCATTACAATGGCTGAAGATGATTATTTAAGAAATGTACACACACCATTGCACTGACTCGTGTCTTTATTTGAACACCGCATAAACAAAAATGGAATGGAAAGTTTAATTCTCTCTTTCCTTCAATGGGAATGATGGATATGAGTAGAGAATTTATTGACTGGAGATGGAAGTGATGGTTTGAGCTTGAGCGATGTGTTATTGCGTCCACTTTGCTTTCAAAATACCAAATGGAGTTGGCGAGTATATGGGAAAGGGAGTGTGGCAGAGATTTACCTGCATCTCTGACTTCCTGAGCATAAAAGAAAAATTGGGCCACTTCATGCCTGGAACCAGATGATGTTCCCCTTAGGGAAAAGCCTCTACACAACATGTTTCCATCTTTTATGATGATCTTAAAATTTTCCAGTTCATACTCTCTCTGAGACATTCACAGGTGCTCAAATGAGTGCGATTGACAGTCTTTAATACTATTTGAATTTTATGAAACTATGAAAAATATTTGCCAGTCATTTTATCTTGCTAATGGAGAGAAAGAAGTGTGTTGTGCCTTACAGGACCGTTCTTTTAATCATAGCACATATTTATGAAAATGTCTATAATTTCTAATATCTATGCAAATTTAAAGAGGGAACAAATTTTTGTTTTTCTTTGAATTACGTCAAGAAATTCAAATCATTTATATATAATTGCATAAATATATGTGTACTTATAAATTAAGTCACTTTTTTATCTATGTGATGCAATTAAATTTTGACCGAAATTTTGTAGCTTTCCTCCCCAAGTTAACGCTAAATGTATTAAATTGTTTTGGGTTTAAGAAACCACACATATCCTATTATATGCCTGAAAAATTCCCATATATGTATGTATTTATTCATATATATATATGTATGTATTTATATATATATATAAATTGTAAATCTCTATTAAATCTCTATAGAAACTTTCTTTTAAGCATTTTATAAACACAATGTTTATTTACAAATACATTTAAGCCACATCCATAGTTATTCTCACAATTCATTTAAATAATCTTATTTCACCAGTAATTTATATCTTTTTCAGTTTCTTCAGATTTATAAGCTTTGATCTCATATTTATGAACAAATTCAAGGATTGTTCTCAATAATTTATTGCAAAATATATGAAAAAGCACCTGAAACAGTACACTAAATTTTTCTATAAATATGTACCTATAATATGTTAGAATGGTAAGGTCTTTCCAGAAAGTGGTAACTGGAAATACATTCACACATTCAAAACAAAGCACAAACAAGTATATTTAAAAATTTGTCTTTTAGGAAAATTTTTAGTTGGCATAGTGTTTTAATTGCCATAAATTTGAAAACAGTTATTAATGTTTTCTTATGGATAATTGTATATTAATTTTTTTATTTTTACTAATTAATGTGAAATAATTATAAAAATCTTCAAATTATCCAGATTGCACTTTTCAGACATTTACTATCATTATTTGCTTTTGAATTCTACATATTTTCACTGAATATATGTTTAGACTTTATGAAAACAAGCATTTCTTTCCCCTTACAGCATTCGAATAGTACTATTTACCCTGAAAGTCATATTTATATTAAGCACATAACCAGTAATTCCATTATATTTCCTTAAAGACAATCGTATGCATACAGTGGTTAGCATTGGGACTAACAGAATCCTCTCCTCTGTATTAATTAAGAAATTAGCCAAAATGATGAACACCACCAAGGTGGTGACACAAAAAGCAACTGAAGATTGCAGGAGAGTTAATGCAACTCAGGAGGGGGGAGTTACCATGCAGATCTGTCTGTCTATATTGTTAAAATACAGCAGTAAGCCTGAGGTTATAGTGTGTGACCAACCTACTCATATTTTTTTTAGCCCACTTTGATGTGAATCCAAATTTTTGAGGTATTCAAGAATTTCTAAGCTTAATAATACAGCAGAGTGCTAAGAATCTAAGTAATTTATGTTAATCATTGATTATTTTAGTTCCTACATTAAAAGTGATTGCTGAGCTATTTGATAATTTACTTGTAGATTGTCCTAGTTTGGCTGCTTACTCATCCTTGAGGGAAACTGGGACAGGAACCTGGAGCCAGGAACCAAAGTAAAGACCACGCAGAAACTCTAGTTACTGGCATGCTCCTCTGGTCTATGCTCACTCTCCATTCTGTTTTTAATTTTATTTATTATTTTTTTATTTTATATATATTTACTATATTGTCTGCATGTATGTAAAGACACTCATGTCATTGAATGCCTGCAGAGGTCAGTAGAGGGAATCCGAGCCTATAGGAGTGCAGTTAAACAGTTACTAGCCTCCATTTGGTTGCTCAGAGAGAAGCCAGGGCTCTTAAGGGCTGAGACATATCTCCAGTCTCCAGCCAGCATTTTTATATGACCCAAGATTACCTACTCAGAGATGGAAATACCCATAGTGGGATGGGCTCTCCCACATCAACCAGCAACTGAGAAAATGCCCCAAAGACATTTCCACAGCCCAATCTTCTGGAGGAAATGCCTCAACTGAGATTCCCTAGCCCAGGTGTATTAAGTTGACAACTAAAGCTAACCAGCACATACACCTACAAATAATTACATTTAATAAGCTAATGTTATTCTCACTATATCAAAGGAGAATTATTGATGGAATTTTGTGTATGTATGTGACAGCTTCTCACTGTGCTGGCATGGAAATCACTATGTAGACCAGGCTGGTCTCCAACACACACAGGGAACTGTTTCCTGAGCGCTGGGATTAAAGAAATGCTCAACCATTACTGACCATGATGTAATTTTTATTACAGTTATTAGTTTTACAATATTCTCTCAAAATGCATTTCAGATTTCTTAATGTCCCATATTATCTCTTTACACCATTGATTAAATGTACTTTCACATTATTTATGTAGGTTATTTAACTAATAATTAAAATATGAAAAAAAATGAATGTCTCTCTTTGCTATTGCTACAAAGGTCCATTTAACAAGCTTTTGGTTAATGTTCAAAGAGTCAGTTCAAGGCAGATTTTATTTCCATTATCTCCTATTAATACATGTTTCCTTTACTTCTGCATTATATAATTATCTTAAAAACACAGAACTATTTATTTTTCCGTTTTTTTTTTTTTTAATTTTTGCCTACAAAGTTTCTCTTCACATTAAAAGTTTGTCAAGGTCTTTAAAAATAAGATTAAATTCATTTTGCTAAAGTAATATCTATTCTATATCCATGATGTGATCTTGAAATTCACTAAGAATATTTTCTCCGCCATAATTTTTTATGCTGCTGCCTTTATAGTACAAGGTACAAAGAGCAGATTGGGGCCAGGTTCTTGGTGACCTTGCAACAAACTATCTAAATCCTCTAATTTTCAAAACTGTATGAAGCGCTATTCAGATGTTATACTGACCAGCCAGTTCTCTGTCTATTCTCCTGCCTGGCTTGTAAAGAGCTCTGAGAATGGTATGTGTCCTCAGCCATGGTTTCTTCTACGTGTTACCTCTATTGAAACAATGTGAATTCGGACAAAAACTTTGAGAATCTGTCATAGAATCTGCATTGCAGAGTCAGGACTTTTGATTTTGTGGACATGCATGGTAGTCTGTAACTTTAAGTCTGCATCTCTTGTTTATAAATAAGGCTGAAACATGAGTACAGTTGAAATGGTTTCAACACACCTCTGCCATGGCTCATCTCCATAGAAAACAACTCCAACTTTATTGCCAATCTATAGGCCATTTCAAAATGACTTGTCTTCTCAGCCATGGGCCATATTCCAATAAACTCTGGTGGTTGTATAGTGAATCTATACAATATATTGTGTCTATACATGGTGATATTTAAATGTAATAGTGGCTTTTGTTATTTTATCATTAATACTATAATTACTCTTTCCTTTTCCCTTTCTATCCTCTAATTTCTTATTATCATTTTATATTTTTCTTCACACATTTCATAATTACAAAAGCCCTTTTTAAAGTAAACCAGATTCCATTGTGATGATTATATATTTTATAGTTATTGTTTAAATTTCACTCAATTCCACCTTTTATCTTCTTTAATTTTAAATCATCTGTATGTGATTTTTAGAAAATGCCTACTAAATTATTCACAATTTATAGCAGGAAAATTTATTTACTTTTAATTACAAAAGTAAAATTATCATATCACCTCAGACCAAAATCCAATATAATAGAAATATGAAAAATGAAATGCTTTTAACAAGTCACTTTTATTCACTCAAATTAAATGACGTTAACAGTTTAGAAGTTTTTGCATATTTCAATTGAAGTTTTATAATATTCAGGATAGAACCTAACATTTTGAATGGTTATTCTAGGTCTGAACCTACCTTTGCCATGACTGAGTGGTTAAAATCTCTTATTTGTACATTTGGTTAGGAGTTCTTGGTAAGATGGTCTTAATCTGATATGTGAGCTTTCTTTTTTTTAATCTTACATTTTATTCAGTGTGTGTGGTGAGTTATGCACATTCCACAGTACACATGTACAAGTCAAAAGAAGAGTGCAGGAGTCAGTTCTCTCCTTCTACCATATGGTTCCAAGAATGAAACAGTGGCAGTCAAGCTTGGCAGCTATCCTTTTCTGCTGAATCATCTTGCATACCTGATAATGCCTTTTCATACTTCTCTCTTCCTGTGTTTCACTTCCTCTGAGCTTCCTAGGGCCACTGATTAGCATTTGGTTAAAGCTAAGGTGCTGCATTTCACACTAAAATGTATAATCCCTTCCATTTATTCACCAAAACAACTTAGATTGACAATTCAATTTAGTTAAACATCATTGCAACAACTACTGTTGTCTTATGATTTTTTCTGTTTTTAGAAAATATACCTGTGGTGGTTTGAATGAGTGAACCCCATAGGCTTTAAGTATTCAGACATTTGTCTCCAGTTGGTGGCACTGTTCTTGGAGGTCTTAGAAGGTGTGGCCATGCTAGAGGAAGTACGTTATTGGGGGCAAGCTTAGTGAATTTAACAAGCTTTGCTGTCTCCAGTCGATGCTCTGCTTCCTGTGCTCATTGCGAGATGTGAACCTCGGCATGCTGCTCCAGCTCCAGCCGCCATGCCTTCCGCCACAATGGACTCTAATTCCCTGGAACCATCAATCGTAAGCTCAAATAAACTCTTCCTTTTATAAGTTCCTTGGTCATGGTGTTTTATCACAGCAACAGAAAAGTGACTAATACAATACCTAATCAATGTTACAGCTTAATTTTGGATAACAGTGATTAAACAATAAATTTGACATCTAGATGTATATGTCCTGATATGTTGCTCTGTCAACAATTCTGTCATCATGAACAATTTAGTCAAGGAAAATAGGAAAAATAATAATACATAATCTTATAGCATCTAACCAGTCTTAAACTATTAAATAACTGGAACTTAGAACACATCTCTAAGTGCATTAATTACTTTTCTGTTGCTGTGATAAAACACCATGACCAAGGCAACTTATAGAAAGAAGAGTTTATTAAGAAAAAGAATAAGTTTATTTCTCTTCATGGCTCCAGAGGGAGAAGTTTCCCTCAGTACAGGAAAGTGTGGTAGTGGAAGCCACAAGACACAGAGTGAAAGGTAATTTTGCAAGTCATGTGCTGCCTCCAGCATGCTTGTACCCCTAAAAGTTTCATAACCTTCCCCAAACAGCACCAGGAAGTAGGGACCAAGTGTCCAAATACTTGGAGCCTATGGAGAAATATTTTCATTGAAGTCACAACAGGGAGATTTACACTAGGAAATAGCAAGATGTTTGATGGAAAAATCAACTATTCCAATTCTATTTAAATAATTTTATATCCCCTAGAATTGTTATAGATAGTTTCTACTCACTGTTAATAGTGTCCACCGATAGTCAAATTATAAATCATTCAGGTTGGTAGATCAAGATTGTCTTGTAATGTAGAACCTATGCCCATACCCCTGTATGCTCACAGAATTTTTAGCATTGACTATTTTCTGTGTTCACCATGGCCAGAGCTCTGAGGTTAGGGAGGTGAACAGATGGAAAGCATTTTATGCAATTATCAATTTATAACTGTATTAAATCAAATGAGAAAATTAAGGAAATCAATACTGAACACAGTTGTTAATGGTATAAAGTCTGTATACTCTATATTTTAATATCAGTTACTTTATAATGCTATCTAATTTTAACCAGTTCTTGTCTTCTCCAAAGTAAGAATTCATCTAAATGACACAAACATTTTAATCAAATCTTTACTTAGGAAAGCCAAGCTGATTGATAACATATACCAGAAAGACACTGGATTAAGCTGGCCAGAAGGGAACAGGCAGCCAATGGGTTGCTGAGTGTTTTGGTAATTCTGGGACAAGTAAGTTCTTCATTGGTTTAGGTGACCCCTTTTCCCTCTCAAATCAGTTTGACCCTTTTCCCTCTCAAATCAATGTGCCTTTTAAAGTATTTTTTTTACCTTGATCCTTTTGGAAAATCCACAAGTCATGAGATAATAAAAACACAATTCAAGTAATACTTCAATGAAGTCAAGACCATTTAAGGATGCAGAACCTTCTAGAACATGTGTGACAAAAAAAAAATGTCATTCAGCTTAGTTCTGAGGTAGCAGAAACAATCTTAACAAAGGTGTTGATGATCATTCATAATCTCTGGGTTATGTCTATTTTAAGGCAAGTTATGAAGATATTAATGCCAAAGCATTTAAAAGCTCTAGGGCTGTAGAGATGGCTCAGCCTTTAAGAGCAGGTGCTTTTGCAGCAGAGGGACTGAGTTGGGTTCCCGGCACCAATATGAGTGGTTCTTAAAGGCCTGTAACTCCTGCTTCGAGCTCCAAAGAATCTGATGTCATGTCTCCTTAGGCACACAGATACACACATGCATGTGATTAAAAAAAAATCTTTGGGGTTAGAGAGATAGCTCAGTAGTTAAGAGTACTCACTATTCTTGCAGCCTTTTCAGATTTGCTTCATTTATCAGTAATATGCATTTATGTTTCAGACATTATGCTTTCAGGGCTTGATTTCTTATTTCTTTAAGTCGTTGAATAATATTTGATTATGCCTATGAACCAGGGTTTATTCACTTGATATATAGCAGGTAACAGATACAGTAGTACCTTCAGATAACAGATAAAGTAGTTGTAGGAGCAATGTCAAAATTCTAAAATCTACTGCTTTAACTTAATATGCTAGGTGAAAGCATGATAATGTTTTTCTTGAGAAAAGATTTAATTTATTCCATTAAATTTACTTGATTCAAAATAAAATTAAATGCATTGCATATTCTATGTATATATTAAGAAACTCTCAGGATATTGATTATCAAGTTTAAAATAGAAGCTTTTCCTTACTTTTACTTAAAAATTAAGTTATCAAGTGCATTCAATTTCTAAGAACTCCGTTCAAATGTAGTTTTGGTATTTCATAGAATAATTTTACCAAGAGTACCTGAATGGCATGGTGATCAACATTAATTCTTAACACCTTCATGCAGAATTATGCAGTAAAAATGTCCTGATTTTTTCATTCATTGGAGCAGCATTTTCACAAAGATTATATGACATTAATTTAGAGTGCTGTAGTGATTAAGAAAATTATTCATTTCAAATACTTTATATTCCTTTCCATGTCTAATATTTCACTGATATCTACAAACAATTATTTGTAGAAATACATACTCTGTGATTCTTTTAATAGAACCTGTATATACTTATGAAACTTTGAATGATCTATTTTCCAGAATCACATGTACAAGATATCTAACGGGAAGTGTATGTGCTCAGTTCTCCTAGAACATTGCTGAAGCTTCTGAGAGTCTACACTTAACTGTCCTACATAATTTTTGAGTCTGAGTGGATATCGGTGTGCAACTACAAAAACACACACTAAGAACTGTGTTTACAGAAAATGAAAATAGTTTCCAAGGCATTTTTCTGCTATATGAAATCTTGGAATTTTTCTTGCAATAATAACCTGTTCTAAAATAGGAAGCCTTACAAAATAGTTAATCATTTCTTTATTTCGTACAAAAGTTTCAATTTGCTGCATTTTCCCCCTGGATTCTCCTGGTCTTGCCTGTAGAATGATCAGAACAAGCTTAGCTGAAAAAATAACCTTGAAAATATGCTAGTAATAAGGTACGTGAAAGTTGTAATAGCCATCTGTTGTTTGGCTCTTTGATTTCCAATTTGTAGAGCATCTCTTGATTCTATGTCTTTTTTTTACATTTTGAATCCCCATGTGAATTTATTCATATATCATTTTTACATTTCTCGTAGAATATCTGGCATTTCTTTGGTGGGTAATTGAGACTTTCATTTGAATTCTCTGGCATTTGCTTGTGCTGGAGTTGTTGGTATCAGAAATGGAATATTTCTTTTTGGATTTCTAGTTAATAAGTGGGAAACATGAATAACTCTGCCATTGGTTGTGCCCCTGGATTACAGAGTCATAATTTTCCTTCTTTTGGAATTGTTCATGAATTAAAATGCTTCTACTATAGGAAAAATATTGGTGTCAAAAACAAAGAGACATTTATTTACATCATACATCTATTATTTTCTGTGGCTTTCAAGGATTTTAATGTTTTTGATGCTCAGTTACATTTTATGCTTCTTATGTCCTAGTAAAAAGTTCAATGCATACTAAAGAAATTTTGCCCCTTTAAGTTTATCTTCTTTCAAGTGCAAATATATAGATAGGATTTTTTCTATTACTTCTTTATTTTTTTCATTTTTTTTAACAATAAGTAATAATTTATGAGTACAAGCATCCTTCATGTCAAACCAATTTGGAAGCAGTTGTGCCCAAACCCACACAGCCCAAGGGTCCCACTATCCAGTTGGGGGGGCTTGTATGTTCAATCAAGTTGATCAAATAAGTGTCCAGGCTATATTTTTGTAGTTTCACCATTCATCCCAATCACAGCCCTTACATTCTACCACGCCCCCTCTTCCTCAAATTGTTCCCTCGGCTTAGAAAAGGGGCACAGGTGGATGAGAAGCAAAACAGTCTACTTTCTCTGGAGCTGTCGTTTTGGACTCTTGTCAATTCTGACTGTTTATATTCATGGGCTGACAGTTTGTCCAGGAATAACCTTTTGATCCTACTAATGAAGCACAAGCAATTAGATATATAGGTATTTAAACAGTACTAATTGTTATGGTAGGTTACTTTGGTGTAGACACAGATGTTTGGATGGTATCTTAATCCATGAATTACATTTTTTCTGTAAAATATGCCAGGGTCTTACTGTGGCTTACAAACATCTCCTAACAACTAGAGGATGTTATCTTGTGACATCAGCTGTGGGTTATTCCTCTAAAGAGAGAGCTAATAGCCAATTAGATTTGGGATATACCGGCATATGGCTGACTCTGCTGCACAGTATTTCCAGGCAGGTGAGGTGTAGCTGGTGCTGATGGAAGAGTCTTGCTTGACTCAAGGAGTCCAGTATTCGTTTTATTGGGTTAGTGGCCTTTGGTAACACTCTCTGGTATCCCAGAGACCAACTATACACTTGCAAGTGCGTTCTCAATGC
Organism: Rhizomys pruinosus; assembly: GCA_009823505.1. Lineage (NCBI taxonomy): Eukaryota > Metazoa > Chordata > Mammalia > Rodentia > Spalacidae > Rhizomys > Rhizomys pruinosus. The sequence continues at coordinate 519,364 of VZQC01003771.1, read as the reverse complement.
ATCTTTCCCATGCTTACATCAGGTCTTCCACAGCAGGGCCTTATCACCTCTCTTCTTGCAGGTATCCTAGTTTACAGACAAGAAGCCTTTACCTTTTGGGGGCCTTGGATCCCCTGGCCAACATCTCCTTGGTAAAATAATTCATTGCTGATATCAGAGCTCTCCTGTATTAATATATTTTGCTTATGTGCACAGCTTAAGGAGACTTTAGTATTATATTTGGATCTGAATAGAGAATTGCTTATGTGCACAGCTTAAGGAGACTTTAGTATTATATTTGGATCTGAATAGAGAATAATCCTTTTCACAGTTCCTATGTCTATTAGTCAATTAAAGAAGGCAGTTTTACCGGTTTTATAAGAGATTACCTCAGCCGGGCGTGGTGGCACACGCCTTTAATCCTAGCACTTGGGAGGCAGAGGCAGGTGGATCTTTGTGAGTTCAAGGCCAGCCTGGTCTACAGAGCGAATTCCAGGGCAGCTGGGGTTACAGGGAGACCCTGTCTTGAAAAGACAAAAAAAAAAAAAAAAGAGATTACCTCTATAGCAGTTGGCTCCAATTTACAGTTAGAGACGACCTCATCATCATCATATTCCTCCTTGTTCTATGAAGGGGAGGTAAGAAAGTCTCTCATATTAAAACTTCGTGGCACCTAGAAGGTAAGTTTTGTTAGGACTCATTATAAATAGTTGTTACAAGTAGGACCCACAGAGGGGTTTGATGTCTGTAGCAGTCTGAGGCTTTTCTTCCTTTCAATGTTCAGATAGGCCAACCTTTCTGCTGGCACTTCCTGGTACATCCTACACAATGCAAAGTTGTATATTTTCTTTCTCGGCCATTAAGTTGGTGATATTTTGACCTGTTGGAACATACAATTTTTTTCCCGTAGTTAGTTTTAATATTTGATTTGCAAAGTTTTTGACAAAAAGGTTTCATATATAACTGTATCCCCCCTTTTTATTTTATGTTTTTGTTTTTTGACCCATGAGTGTCAAAAAGGCAGTTGTAGTACACATACCTATAGGCAGGAATCAAGGTGTAGTTTTCATCAAATTCACCCAAGCTGTTTTGGGCGACTGTATGTTGTTAACTTGGGAAGCAAACTTAATTTTTTAAGTTAAATCATTCTACAGGTAAAAGCGAATGCTACAAGATGATACTGTACAACAGAAAAAATAAAGAGAACATTTGTATGTGCCAATCCCAAAGTTATTGTTATACAGATTTTAAGTAAAACAAATGTGGACAACAAAAATTTATGTTTCCAATTAACTCAGGTGCATTACCATTTTTATCAGAAGCTTTAAACCAATGTTGTTTAATATACACATATTTACTTTTACTAAGTCCTAAAACACCATGTAACATGTAGACAGAGTTTGGGCAAAATTGGATACTTATTGAACTCACGTCAATTAAATATACATGAATCAAATATACACCTGTGTCCCTCCCATGCCTCCCGATTCACAATTTCAGTCACTTTTCTGATGCTGTCTCCACAAGAAATATTTACAACTTGGTTATTGGCACTAGCATCCACATACGAGGGATACCATTCATCGTTTGTTTTTCTGGGATTGTGTTACTTCACTTAATATAATATCTTCTAGCTCCGTCCATTTACCTGCAAAGTTCATGATGTTGTCTTTCTTTATCGCTGCATAAAACTCTATTGTGTACATGTACCACATTTTCTCTATCCACTCGTCAGTTGAGGGGCATTTGGGTTGGTTCCAGCTTTTTGCTATTGTGAACAGAGCTGCAATAAATATAGCTGTGCATGTATTTCTGCAGTAAGATGAGTCTTGTGGGCATATACCCAGGAGTGGTATGACTGGGTCAAATAGCAAGCTCATTTTGAGTCTTCTGAGGTTTCTCCACACTGCTTTCCATAGAGGCTGTACAAGTTTGCATTCCCACCAGCAATGGATGAGTGTTCCCCTTTCCCCACAACCTCTCCAACACTTGATATCGTTTGTTTTCTTGAGATGATATCTTAGAGTGGTCTCAATTTGCATTTCCCTAATTATTAGTGACGTTGAACATTTTTTAAGATGTTTCTCAGCCACCCCTAATTCCTCCTCTGTGAAGTCTCTATTCAGTTCTTTGCTCCATCTTTTGAGTGATTCATTTGTTTTCTTTCTTCTTTGTTTTTTGAGTACCTTGTATACTCTGGAAATTAATGCTTTGTCAGATGTATCTGCAGTGAAGTTGTCCTCCCACTTGTGCATTTTCTCTTCACCTCTTTTATTATTTATTTTGATGTACAGAAGCTTTTGAGTTTAATGAGGCCCCATTTGTCAATTGTCGTTCTTATTTCTTGTGCAGCTGCTGTCTGATTTAGGAAGTCTTTTCCTATGCCTATGTCTTGTAGTCTACTGCCAAATTTTTCTTCTATCACTTCCAGAGTTTTGGGTTTTACGTTGAGGCCTTTGATCCATCTGGAATTGACTATTGTATAGGGCAAGAGGTAGGGATTTAATTTCATTCCTCTACAGGTGATGATCCAGTTTCACAGTTTGATAAATGTCTTTATCATATTTAGTTTACAGGACTAGAACCAAAAGTTTGTTCTTTAAGTGAATAAATGAGATAGACAGACCTCTAGCCCAATTAACAAAAAGAAAGGAGGAACAACTCCAAATCAATAGAATCTGTGATGAAAGGAGAAATATCCCAACAGACAACGAAAAGTTCCAGGCAATTATATGGGGATACTTCAAAAACCTACACTCTACTAAGTTTGAAAACCTAGAAGAAATGGATGAATATCTGAAATCCTGGGAATCACCAAAGCTCAACCAAGAACAGATTGACAGCCTAAATAGATCAATAATACAGGAAAAAATTGAAGATGTAATAAGTAGCCTCCCAACCAAAAATTGCCCAGGCCCAGATGGTTTCATGGCAGAATTCTATAAAATATTTCAAAAAGACTTACAACCATTACTACTCAAGTTGTTTAGAAGGGTACAAATTGAGGGAGTTCTCCCAGATTCCTTCTATGAAGCCAGCATCATGCTATTACCAAAAGCAGGTAAAGATACGACCAAAAAGGAGAATTATAGACCTATCTCCCTAATGAACACAGATGCCAAAATTCTAAATTCTTTTTTTTTTTCTTTTTTTTTTTTTTGGTCTTTTCGAGTTTCGGGTTTCCCTGTAGCCCCAGCTGTCCTGGAACTCACTCTGTAGACCAGGCTGGCCTTGAACTCACAAAGATCCGCCTGCCTCTGCCTCCCAAGTGCTAGGATTAAAGGCATGTGCCACCATGCCCAGCTGCCAAAATTCTAAATAGATGGATTTTTGAGCATTAATTGAAGACAGTTGGATTAGTTAAAGTTATAGTACTGTGCCAAAACACAAGAATAACTTAAACAAAGATTCAGGTTTGTGTAGTTTCAAGGGGTGCTTTTGATTGGTTCCATATGGAAATGCAGAGTATCATGGAAGAGAGTATGTCACCTCAAAGACATACTACAAGAAACCTATTCCTAAATTGAATGCTGTGTCTAAACATTTTTATTGATTGGCATCAAAGCCAATAAATTTAGAATCCATTACTGAATGATTATATGAATTATATCAAAGTCTTTAAAAACCTTTCACCTGTGAATGATTATCTAGGCACCAATCCTCTAACCTTTGAGCCTTTGCAGAGGGACATTTCATATACCAACCATGGCCAGAGTTTCCTGAAGAGGACCCATGTTAGAGTCACCTTGAGTAAACATTTTAGGAAAAATATTTGAGCCGTAGTGAAATGGTGTCTTCTCCTATTATGGGTCAGGAAGGAAGAATTAAAAGTTCCTGAATTTTGTAATATTTTAATTTGTTCTATTTTAAGGATTTATTTGATTATGTCAGTTTATTTTCATAGGAAGATCATGTGGAAAAATATCAAGGTGATGCTTCTATTAAGTAGATAATGCCAAACATTTACATCCTAGAAACTTTCCTGTAATTCACATTTTGCTAGGTTTAGGATTTGTTTTGTTTTGTTCAAAAGCCATAATTTGTCATGGAAGCACAAGATTCCATGGTAATTATCACACAAAATTGTGAAGAAAAAACTTTCTTCTATTTTTAAGCCAAACCAAACAAATTAATTAAAACCAATCAAACAAACAAAAAAATAGGACAATTAAAAACTATCTAGTAGCCAAGTACTTGGGTTTTGTAGTCAAATTTCCCAAGACTAATTCTTCACTCTGTCTCTTAGTATTTAGATTTTTGTACAATTTTTTAATACTTTGTGTCTAAGTTTCATAAAACCTTAAACCTATTTCAAAGCAGATATAAAGTTAATGCTACCACCTGCTATTCCCTATTACCCCTATGTGCTCTTTTAACTGATGACTTCATTCTTGGGAATGAAGGAAAAACTGGGTTAGAAAGTTTTGGCTTAGAGTTTCTTACTGGGTTATATTCACATACTTCTTGGTCTGAAGACTTTAAAACCATGGCACTTGTCAGAGAAACTTGACTCAAAAGTAGTTCAAAGACACTGCAGTGGAAATGATGGAACAGCAGGTAGTGGTGCTTCATGTTGAAGGGACAATTTGTTGGCTATCATCTGGCTAGTTCATTTCCTGTCCATGTAGGCTTCTTATGAATAGAATGGCCATTTACTTTCCCAGATAGAGCAATCAGAGAACAAGTCAGGAACTGAACTGTCTTCTATAGTACTGTCTGAAAAGAGAAAATAAAAACAAATTTTATTGATCATATCAGGCATCTTGATTCAATTATAAAGGAATATTAATACCAGGATGCAAAGTTTCCTGTGGACCACTTTTGAGGTTAACACCACACTACATTTTCTTTTATCCTTTAGACTCCTTTTGGCTTTTAAATCTTCTATTGCAATTATAATTTGAATTTTCTGATTATATATAAAATTAAACATTTGCATACTCATATGCATTTACATGGTTCATTTATAGATATGTGTGTTTGTGTGTGTTCATTTAACTAATTAAATATTCTGCTCAGAATTACAGATTAGTTCTATCTTACTACTTTTTGTCTTTTTAATTTTTTTTTTTTTTGAGACAGGGTCTCTCTATAGCCCCAGCTGGCCTGGAACTCACTCTGTAGACCAGGCTGGCCTTTAACTCACAGAGATCCGCCTGCCTCTGCCTCCCGAGTGCTGGGATTAAAGGCATGAACCACCATGTCCAAATCAGCAGGTAAAGGCACTTGCTGTGTAAGCCTGATGACCTGAGTTCAATCCCTGGAACTCACATGGTGAAAGCAGAGAACCAACTCTCAAAAGTTTTTCTCTAACCTTCACAAATATAAATATAAAATTTATTTTAGTAACGTAGCTGTTGTAGTTTGAGTTATTAGTTCAGCTTGTTCTATACTGTAAAATGTCAATTCTTCTGCATTTTGCATACCCTTGTACTACTAAATAAAGCATTAGTTCTGGGAAAAAATAAGAAAGTCTGATTAGAAAGGTGAGGGGTGTCCCTGAACACCACTGATCTAATATGCCAAAATCTATAGCTTTGAGTACCTATTATGACTCCTAATATTTTGAAAGCTTTTTCTGCAGTCTTAAATAAAGTATGAATGGATATATTTTCCTTCAAAATATGGTTTAAGAAGACTGACTTTATTTTAGCTTAAATCATAAAGGATCCTCCTATGTTTGAGACCCCACCGTTTCAGTAGCATTAAAAGATAACTTCAGAAGGCTGTGTTGGTTTGGATGAGAAGTGTCCCTTAAGCTCTAACTATTGGAATACTTGGTCAAGATGGTGGCACTATTTGGGGAGATTTATGAAATGCCACCTTGCTGGAGGAAGCAGTCACTGGTTTGTCCCACTTGCAGTCTCTTTCTCTATCTCAGTCTCTCTCTCCCTCTCTCCCTCCTCTCCTTTCTTCCCTCCAGTCCTGTCTCTCTCTCCTTGAAGATATGAGCTCCCAGCTTTCTGCTCCTGTTGACTCTTTCACCATAATGAACTCTTATCCCTCTTGAACTATAAGCCCAATAAACTCTTCTTTCTATAAAAAAATATTTTGTTCAGTTGTGTAGTTCCTGCTTTTAAGAATACATAACTCTTGTGATAAAGTATGGCAAGCTTAAAGCCAATATTTGGTGACAGAAATAACTCAAATGCTAGGATTCCTAAGCATTTAATAAATTGTATTGAATAGATCTGCATGGATGAAATAGCTAGCAGATAATGTCATATTTATTCATGCTGACTAATGGATTAAAATGAATTTAATTCACAAAACATTAATGTGTAGGATTAGGAAACAATGTTCAGTGTCCCTCATTTGTGCATCCTAGCACCAAAACTCTATTTGTAAGGCAAACTGAATAATTCTTTTTATTCTTTCATTTTTAGTAAATATAATACCTGATGTTAATTATCACCTTGCTAGGTGATAAAGGACTGTAAAGTAATATTATTTCTTTACCTGCATACAACTCTACTGTCAAAATGTGAATTCCTAAACATATTTTGGAATTAACTTATAGTTTGTTTTCAGACACCATAATTTTGGAATATGTGTGGTGACTATGTATGCATATTTTGGAGTGATACAAATTGGAAGAAACAACAAAAATAAAAAAAGACTAGGTCAAAAGAAGTGACTGAAAAAGTAAACTTCTGCCCCAAACAGTAAATTTCTGCATTGAAAAAAAAAAAAAAGACTGAGAAAAAGATGAAAGACATGTATGGCAGAATGCATGAGCTCTGGCAGGGTGGAGCTCAAGGAAGGGGAAATGGTTCTAAATTTGATTAAGAAATGATCTGTGAGGTGGTCCCCATCAGTAAGTGAGCTGCCTCAAGAGTTCTGTTGGAGATGACCCTTGCATAGTTCACCTGGGCAGTGTCTGAGGCATGTACAAGTGAGATCCCATCCACAAAAAGTGTGATGTGGGTGTTGTCCTCTAGAGGTTGGTCCATAAGGCCAGACCCAGGCTGCCAGAGTGCTTCCACCATTTCTGGGCAGATACGAGAAGGAGTCCCAGAGTGGACAGAAGTGGGAAGGAGTGTTGTGGTGTTTAGGGCTGTGTTGAATGCTAGGGGAATCCGGGAAAAGTATGTGAAAAACCCGAATATGTGAGGGTGCAAGGAGGAGGAGAGTAAAATGTCGAAAGAGGCCAGAGAGTACCTTTGAGAGCTTCCCTGGTAAAAGTTCAGTCACCGCTGCCAGTGCCCTCAAACATGGTTGACCTTCACAGATGGTGGGGTCAGGCTGTTTGGAGAGAAACACATTGCCAGGTATAAGAGTCCAATGGGTTCAGCTAAGGTCCCTGTGGCCACTCCTAACTTTTCATCTGTAAAGAGGTGGAAAGGGCATGAAGAGTCCAAGGGAGCCAAAGTAGGGGCAGCCAGGAAGGTGTCCTTATGGAGAGAGAGGAGTGGCATGGGATGATGGGCGGGTAGAAGAAAGGTCCCATGGGGGTCTCTTCAGCTGTCTTGTACAAGGGTTTAGCTGTAACAGCAAAATTAGGGATCCAGTTACAGAAGAAGCCCTCCAGTCCCAGAAAAGAGAGGATGTGGTCTGCTGTCTTTAGAGGCTGTAGGTCTCATATGGCATGACTGGATGTGACCTAAGAGTACTGGAGGAGTTCTGTTAGGTATGAAGGGGACAGTGAAGAAGGCCAAGACTGTGAAATGGGTGACCAAGGTATAAAAGTCAAGGGTGGAGGTCCTGAACTAAACTGTAGGTGCCATGGCTCACAGACTGGAAGAATGGGGGTGTTGCAGGGTTAGTTAGTGGTGATAAGGAATGCCTGGGACAGGAGGCAGGTAATGATAGTTTCAGAAATAAGATAGTTTCAGAAATAAGAAACTGTGGCCTGGAAGGAAAAGAGGCACAGTCCTTGAAGCATGTCAGGACCAGTGGGTGGTGAGAGGTAATTACCAGAGTGGAAATGTCCCAGGCCTGAGGTTGAGTGGATCAGGTAGGGCAGGGGATTGAAAATCCAGGCTGGGCATCAAGGATGCTATTAGGGTAAAAGGAAATGAGAGTCTGCAAGAATGTGTGAGGAACAGAGATACTGTTTCATGGAAAAGAATGAGGATGTCATGGCCCTGGAGGGGTATTAGACAATAGACATGACTAAAAAGGACTGGTTGAAAAAATGACCTAAGGGGACACAGGGAAGATGTATCATCCTTATCAGGAAATAGGGGATCCCCTCCACTCCTGTGACAGAAATTGATGAGGGAACTGCAAGGCCCAAGTGTGAGGTCAGTACCAAAAGGGAGCCCTGCTCTCCAACAGGAAGATGTACTTACCCACTACCTAGAGCATTAGCCTGGGGTTGACCAGGGTCAGTAGGATCTCTGAATCTAGCCACTGTAAGTCCTCCCTCAGGCCAAGGAATTCAGAGGCTAGAGGGGTTTGGGGTGCCCATAGTAAAGGGTCTGGACCACTGTGGCATGGCACAGAGGTCTAGTTCACAACATGGCACTCAGATTTCCAATGGCCAGGCTGCCAGCAGGGAGAGCACGGTGTGGTGGACGGCCTGGGGTCTGGTCAGTTATTAGCCCAGTGACCTCCTTTGTCACACCTAAAACAGGATCCTGGCAGAATGGAATTATGCTGGGCCCCTGTGAGATAGGGCTTGACTGAACCCCAACTGTCCCACTGTGGGACTCAGGGTAGCTACCAGGGCTTGGACATGGAGCACAGTCTTTTGTTGTAGCTGAGCCTGTCTGGAGGACATGACTGTGTCCTCTTGGCTTTTAAATACCTTAAAAGCCATTTTCATCAAATCCTGCACAGGAATCTGGGGACCATCCTTAGCCCTATTTATTTATTTATTTGCTTATTTATTTATTTATTTATTTATTTATTTATTTATTCATTTATTTATTCTATCTGGCAAAACTGAGAGGTAAAGTGAGAAGCTGTGACCATGGCCGCTGTTGGGAGGCAGGGTCAAGGAAAGCTTTAAGTATGGTTGTTCTTAATATAAATTCTGAATTACAGAAAAAAAAGGGGGGTATTTTCACATACCTACAGCAGACAGGAAATAGACTAAATCAAGCTCACCAAAATTAGTTTCATTTGGACTGTCCCATGTGTTTCCCTGCAATAAATCCTAATCTTACTGTCCACGGGTTGCACAGAACTGAAAATCTCCAGCTGTAGAATAAGGCTGTAGTAATTATTTTGATTATGACAGTTTTTTTTTTCAATTTTTTATTTATTTCTGTATGTGTATGAATGTACTGTCTGCATGCAGGTCTGTGCACCCATGTCGTGCAATGCCGCGGAGGTCAGAAGAGGGTGTCGGATTCCCCTGGAACTGGAGTTCTCCTGGAATTGGAGTTTCAGACGGTTCTTGGCCGCCATGTGGGTGCTGGGGATCGAACCCGGGTCCTCTGTAAGAGCGGTCGGCGCTCTTAACCGCTAGGCCATCTCTCCAGCCCTGATTATGACAGTTTGTAAAGGTTGTACTGAGCAGAGTTACGTACATGGAATTGCTTTCATTCAGAAAAATGCAGTACATTGTGGATGCCATTTACAGCATTAAGCCCCAATCAGTTTCCTTGCATTCCCAAGGCAGAGGTGGCTAAATTGGCCAATGCAGTTTCTCTATCATGTTGTTACCAAACATTTTCTAACAAATGATGGAAAACAGAATTATATATGGTTTCATCAAGGAAGAAACTAAAGAATGGGTTGATGCTACCGACTGGCCCTCCAGGGGTCGTGGGTATCCAGGGTCCTCTTGGCAGGAAAAACATAGGGTCGGTGAATGGCTTACAGAAGAAAAACTAAGAGAAGTTTTGCTGAATCTATAGAGATTTTATTGAGCTCAAGGCAGTGATTTTATAGTAAATTCAAGAAGAAACAGCAAGGAAAGTTGGCAAACTTTCCAGAACTACTGGACAGGTTACTAACAATTCAATTTTCATACATTAACCAAAGTACATAGTCATGGGTCATGGTTGGAAGATTACAGCATAATACATCTTTGAGTTTAGACAATGGTCACAAAACCGCAGGCACAAGTCTGGAACAAAACCTTTTTTGAACTGAGAGATTGTGGCTTTTCTTTTTATTATTACCTTATAACTAAAATAACCTTTACTTTGTGATCTTAAAGTTTTCTTTTTCTGTCTCCCAGGGAAATGTTCAGGCCAATTGTAATGCACCCGGAGTCAATTTTTCAACATGTCTTGCTTTGGTACAGTGTGTGCAATGCCACCATTTACTATTGTATATTTAATTAATAATAGTTTGTTTTTGCTGTGGGGTTAACAAGCACCAAGGAGGCCTAGCTCTTAGCAATTTTTGCATGAAGTTTAAAGTATAGTAAAAGACCCACTACCCATCTATATTAACCCATCTATCTTCCCATTTATTATATGTTCCTGTAAAAGGAGGGGGAGAATCAGGGACCCTTTGCATGTTATTTTTTCTTAAAGGAGGAGCCCACCATCTGCCTTTAATTAAATAATGCCTCCCGTCATACACAACTGCCACTGGAATTCCCATTTTACTCAGTAACAGTCATGATATAAAACATCATTTTTACCTGATTATTCTATTTTGAACTTTTTTTAAACAATTTATTATTTTGTAATTGGTCTATTATATCACCCAATGTAATGTTGCTTTTCCAATAAATGTTTGCAAGAACTTTAAAAAAAAAAGAGTCGTACTCAAAAATATTTTTATATTTAATTTGACTAAAATTTACAAAAAGTTCCTGCTCCAAAAATAGCCAAAAACTGAGAGAGGTATTTGGCTATTATTGCCAACTCCCGGAACATCTAGGTAACTCTGTCCTTTGTCTATAAAAAACATTTAATTAAACTTAAAAGAGGACTTTGTTGTATTTAAAAAGTATATTGTAACTAAAAAAGACAACATGCCAAGCCCAACACCAAGAAAGCGTGACATCTTAAAAACATATCAAAAAATGGTCAAGGCCGAGCACTCTGTCAGAGACCTCCAGGGGGTCAGGCCCCGAAGGACTTTGCTCCCCCGCCTGCCTCAAATATGACTTTCGTCACAGCTCATACACAAGCGACGCTGGAGTTGGTGTGACAGGTTGACAGGAGACATTCAGTCCGGCCGAGGCAGTGCAAAACAAAGATAACTCAGCATTGACAATATCAAAAGCATGAAGTTGTGTACAGGAGAATGGTATTCAGGAACCTAGAATGAGAGAGGAGGGAAGACACACAACATAGAGTGTTGGGGGAAACCTGTGTTGGCCATAGCATAGGCCAGGGTAGCAGCACCTACAGTAAAAATACATTAAAACAGTTAATTTGGAAGAAACAACCTACATAACTTTCAGTCTAAGAGATAAGTTAAGGAACAAGGGTTCATTTTGGCCTTTGAATATAATAGGTTTTGTGCACAATATAGGATGAAAGAAACTTGAGATGGCCACTACTTGACAGGCACATGAAACAGTTAATACACAGCTTGGACAGATACATGACTTATGCATGACTTAATCACATAAATATGCTGATCAGTTATGTTTTGGTTTAGGCACAGATACATTACAAGTGGGAGGGATTTAACCATGAGAGCCCAACTCACAGCAGCAAAATCTTGTCAAAGGGCAAGTCGCTGTGGGCAGGGCAGATGCAGGGATGGCAGATCTGGTGTGTGCAGCTCAGGTTGCGTCTATCTCTAACTGGTGTTGGATTTAGCTGAAAATTTAATGAAAATAAATTTATTGTTACTGGAAAAAATCAAAGTCCTTTCCTTAAGGAGAAGCAGGTAGATAAAATCCTGCTGTATGAGGCCAGTCCCCAAAGCCAGCCATGATCAGCCATGGTGGACACACCTTCTTAATCTGATACAGAGGCTGGTATCCAGAACAGAAACAAAAATGGATTTCTAAATAAAATGGGATTAATGAAGAAAACCGATGAAGTGGAGAGCCTGGTCAAAAAATACCAACATCTGAAATAATCCCTTAAAAGTAAGTAAAAGTCATGTAAACAGAATAAAAAGAAAAAAGCAAAAACAAACAAATCAAAACCAAAGATGGTGATTGTTAAAAGCCAGTAGCTTATGCAGCAATCTCATAATAACTAACTATACCCATAAAAAGTTAAAATGGAAAAATGATTTTAATTAGAAACAGATGAAAACGTGGTGATGAAATTTTAAAACTCCAGTAGTGGAGATTTTAGGAGTTAATCTGACATAAAAATGTATACAATTTGTTAAATGCCTCCACGCCATGTGGTCGGATAAAAATGGCAACCCTGTCCATATGACTCAGGAGTGGTAATGTTCAATCAAGCAAGAGAGATCAGAGAAGGGGCACAGGGAAAAAGAGAGCAGATCCTGGAAAGCCTGCATATAGCCAGTTTGGAAAAAAATGTGTCTGGGGGGGCAGCTTTGATCCAGAGTTGCCGATCTGCAAGCTTGGAGATCATGAGGTGCAGAAAACCATCCCCTAATGCAGCCTAGACCTGGCAGTGAGGTGGACTTTGGATGAAAATCTTCAATCCAGCAAGACCCCTCACAACAGAACATGGCTCAGCATTCCTCCCCACAAACAGCCTGGGTCCACTGGACTAAGGCACCTGCACATCCATGGACCCTGGGCTCCCAGGTTGAGGAAAGACAGTTTGTCCCGGAATCGTAATGCCTTTCAGACAGGAGTTCTGGACAGCAGGAATGAGGCAACAGGAAATGGACTGACTTAGGTCAAAAGTCAGATGCATCAGGAAAGGAAAGAGGTGTCCCTGAATGTCTGCTGGCCCTGACCCCCTCCCCACCCACACACTGAGGAAAAATAACCCCTTTCCCCATAAGGCCACCAAGACATGAGGTTTCTGATGCAAAGAGAAAGGCCAAATCAGTCTGAATTAAAAGTAAACAAAGGTAGGCTTTTATTCCAGGAAATGCACTCTCTTTGGCACTCCATGGCACTTTGTGGTGAAGGACCATGAGAAAGAGTTTGTCTGGGAGGGGTGAAGGACCATTTACAGGTCAGGGGAGGGGTGACATGTTGGAATCTGGAAAATTAGGCCAGGTCAGGGGCCTGAAGTTGGGTCTCAGATCCAGAGGTCCCAGAATCCAGAACTCCATCCATTAATTTTTGTGGGCTTTTACAACCACAAGCTCCTGGCTGGAAAGAAGGGAGGGAGGCTCCTTCTGGTCTATGACATGCTGACTTTTCATCCCAAACCCCGACCTAACAGCAGGGCCTTCCTGGGGTGGAGGGCTGGCAGCTGGTGGACTGCCTGCTTCAGGTGCCATGCAAGGGGCCTTCCGGGGGCAGAGTCCAGCCACTGGTGGATCATCTGCTCTGCATGGCATGCCTGGAGTCCTCTGGAGGTGGGGGCCAGCCGCTGGTGGAATGCTTGCTCCCCATTGTACTTATTCTTAACTTACTACTGATGCTCTGATCATCCACTTAATCATATTGGGAGTATGGATTTTCTTTACATTCTTTTTTTTTTTTTTAATTTTTATTTATTTTTGTATGTGTATGAGTGTACTGTCTGGATTTTCAACCAGATGAATATATTTGTGAATAATAGCAAACTAATTTTATCATGGCTATGGAATAAATATGATGAAAAACCTTTGGCTACATATAGTGTGGACATAGGGTTTCTAAGACATATAATCTGAGTCAATAGGCAAAAATTCAAGATTGTTGTTACATTTCTATCTCAATTACATAGTGTCCTTGGTGTTATTTTGTTAGGTTGTGCATGGATTCCCTCCTTGAATAGATTTGTGGTTGCATTGCCATTTATTTTAAATCAGGTAGCCTATATTACTCAAAATTCTAATATTTACATCCCTACATAAGTCAATAGAATTAGTTATCTTGGTCATTTTCTCTGAAATGGTGGGCACTGCACAAACTTAGTCTATCTTCACCCACCTTAGTCATCCTTTAATTATCATATGGCACAGGCAAATAATCCTTCTAAGGCATATGCAAATTATTCTGGTCATACCTCAATTATGGCATTAATCTGGTAAATCTTATTTTATCCCTGCATTCCTCCTATTAATTAGCTCTCTGATCTCTGGAATGATAATGAATCTTTTCTGTCACATGGTCTTCTATCATGGCTCAGAGATAACAGTGGCATAATTTCGGGAAACGCACAAATTATAAACATTTTTGATAGCCCAAAACCAGGTTTTCAAATAAAAAAAATACTATCTACAATTTGATATTCATAAAATGGATATCCATATATGTATATGTGTCTATTTATTCTGTAGGGATTCCTTTGTAAATATGTAAAATATATTACAGTAGTTAAAAATATAAGAATTGTTTTAAATGCCAAAAGATTCTCTGATTGATATAGTGATTTCTGAAAGTTTATATGAAACCTGATGTTCTACCTGACACAGGCCAAGGAACTTTGAGTATTAAAGTTAATACATTTTAAACATTTTGAACCATATATAATAAAGTCCATTCTGATATTTTCAGTTAATTTATATAATTGTGTAATTTTATGCAACAAAAACCTCCAGAAAGAATTAATACCACAAGCTGTGTTTCATATCACTTGGTGTTCTAGTTTCCTTTCAATTGCTGTGACAAAACACTCCGACCAATTCCAATTTGGGTAGAAGAGGGTTTATTTAGCTCACATCTCCTGTTATGTTCATCACTGAGGGAGCCTAACATAGGAATTCAGGGCAGGAACCTGGAGGCAGGAGCTGAAGCACAGGCCATAGAGGAATGCTGCTTTTTGGCTTGCTCCCCTGGCCCATGCCCAGCTTGCCTTCTTATGCTGTACATAACAACTTGCACAGGGTGGCAGCACCCACAGTGGGCTGGACCCTCCCACATAACTCAAACATCAAGACAGTACTCCACAGATATGTCCACAGGCCAGTCCAATGGAGCCAATTCCCCAGTTGAGGCCCCCTCAACCCAGGTGTGTCAAGTTGACACTAAAGCTATCCAGCACACTTGGGTATTGAAATGATCTGACTAACAGATTTAAATAACTAATTAACACATTTAAAGTTCTATAAATGTTATTGGAACAAAAGGAAACAATAAGGAAAAGATGAGTAACTTCAGCAGATAATTGAAAATTATAACATAATTTTTAATATTATAACATAATTTTAACAAAATAGTAGAAATGAAAATATACGAAGAAGATGAATTATTTAATGTTAATAAACACAGTCAAGAAAATATTCATGGAATACAATAACTTTCAATGTAAATTATCCAGAGTAAATCAGATGGAGAAACGTAGTAGAGCAGCATAAGCTGACCATCCAACAGCCGTGAGGAAGTATAAAATATTCTGACATGTGTTATTGTGTTTGGAAAATAAAGAGAGAGGAAAAATAATATTTGAAAAATAACACTTGAAAATATCTGACATTAATCTTGAACTGTCCAACTGTTGTCCAAAACCACATGAGTAATATTCCAGTCCTCTCTACCAGTGACTAAAGAGCTTAAAATAGTGGGGAGTCAGGTAGACACTCCCCACTCCACATCAAACTTGAAGAATAAACTGCTGAATTAAACTTTTGCAGTAAAGAAATATGAGAGCAAACTGAAACTTGTTTTTAAAAGATGCATTAAACATCAGTGTTCTGAATAAAAAGAGACAATAAAACAAGACATGAGTATATGCTGTGTCCAATAAAAATGCTTAAACATGACATATAAATGAGGTAACATTATGAATTAAGTTGTCCCAAGGAACAACTAGTAAAATAAATCAAGAGTTTTTATATTAATATCAGACGAGAGGGGTTTCAAAGCAAGGTGTTTTGACAAGTGTATAGAGTTTTATGTACACATATACAGATATTTGTATATTATATTTTGTTAATAAGAATGAGATATAAAATAATGAAATCACATACAATAGTCTCAGATGATAAAAATTATGTACAAATAAAAGAATATATCTTAAATATCTCCAAATACTTAATGATTAAATAATTTTAGATACATCATTTGTCAAAAGAAATTTCTTGAGGAAATTCAAATCAAATGTATCTAAATTAGGGAGAATAAATATCTAATATTTGCAGGTATTATATTATACATATAATAAAATTATAGTATTAATTTTTGTAGTACCAAAGTTAAAATCAGAGCCTTATGAGACACGGTTATGCAGCACAGATATTTTTTAAAAGATTAGATAGCAAATTTGGCACTTTGTTTTTTTTTTATAATTTTATTCATTAATTTTACTTATTTATTTATGTGTATGAATGTACTGTATGCATGTAGGTCTGTGCACCTGTCCTGCAATGCCACGGAGGTCAGACGAGGGTGTCGGATTCCCCTGGAACTGGAGTTCTCCTGGAATTGGAGTTACAGACGGTTCTCAGCCGCCATGTGGGTGCTGGGGATCGAACCTGGGTCCTCTGCAAGAACAGTCGGTGCTCTTAACCGCTAGGCCATCTCTCCAGCCCCTGCAGCACAGATTTTAATATCTTTAGTATAAACTGCTTATCCAGCTGTATATTTTGATGACAACCGGATTACCTGATACTTATACCATTATTTTCCCTTTTAATGATTTCAGCAATTAGGAAAACTACTTAGAACTATTTTGCTTTGGCCCATTTCTCCTCTCAGACCCACTAACCTGACTGCCCAAGATAGTTGCTCATGTTATATTTGGTTTCTGGTTGGGATACATACATAGCTCACTATTTTGTGAACACACTTATATGAATTTTTTTTCTGTTCCATAGACTGATCTTATGTGACCCCTCATGTGCTGATAAAATCTTGTTGAGAAACTTAAGTACAATGCTAGCAATGGAAACCTAGACATTTGTTGATGAAATTTGTTTTTAATCCTTGGAAAATCCCTTGCCTAACTTTAGATATTCTTTTTCATATCTTTATATTTTATGATGAATTCCCTAAAGGATGAGTCAAATATACTATCCCATAGTTCTTCCATAAATTGGACCAGAATAATATGATCATTCAACGTTTCATAGGTAGATGGCGTATTTTCTTTTGCACAGAGTTTTGTGTCTAAAAATACCTTTAACTCTCTCCAGAAATTTAGGGTTATATGTAGTGAATTTTTCATTGGAGTTTTAATCCCAGAAATCAAGACCCCCGTGTCAGGTTAATCTTTGTGAGATACAGGCAAGCCTGGTCTACATAGCAAGTTCCATATCAGCTGTGGCTACTTTGAGACACTATATCAAAAAAGACAGAAAAAGAAAATCAAAGTTCCATAGTAAGTAGCTGTTTGTGAATAACTGTCATGTTAATTTGTGTTTTATGATCACTGTAGGACATCATAATCTTGTCTTATTACTTTGTCATATAAGAGAAAATAGATAAGTATGATTGTGGATGTCTTTATTCTCAGGCCTTGGGAGTCAAATGGGGGCAAATCTCTCTCAAATGGAGGCCACCTTGGTCTACACAGCTAGTTCTAGGTCTTCCGGGAGACCCTGTCCACAAACAAACAAAAATAAAATAACATTTAATACAAAAGCCTCTTGGAAACTTTGTTAAATTTTATTCTTATTCATAAGGCAAAAAGATGGACCAGCTGCCTTTTGGAACCAATGAGGATTAAAAAATAATTTTTTTGCTTATGATGTCGGTGAATGAAGGTAGGCATGTGGATGCCATGACATATATGTGGAGGTTAGAGAACAACAATCAGGTGTTTGTTTTCTCCCTCTACTGTGAGTACCAGTGGTGAAACTCAGATGGACAGGTTTGTCTAGAATGTAACTTTAATGTGTTGAGGCATCTTGCTTATCCCCAATGATCTTTTTTATAACATATTATTCTATATAGATAATTATTTTCTTGCCTACTTCCTTAACAACAAAATTTCTTGTTTTTCAATGTCAAAGGGTTTAATTGATATTTATCAATCTAAATTTAATATCTGTATATTAAAATTAAAATATTTTCCTTCCCTAAATAGAAATTAACATCTAAAACTTGAACATAATTTTCATGTTTTTATTATTTACTCTGCTGAAACTATTCTGACACACATCCATCCCACTTTAATTTTTATTAAATAAAGTTGGAATAGAAAATTTGGAAATGAAACTATTCAAACATATAGCCAGATTTAATCCTGCTAAATTATTATGATTAAGTATCCTTATTCTAATGATGCTGATTAAAATTTAGTATTAAAATAAGAAAATTCCCTTAGAGGTAGAATTTGAATGTAGTTTATCCTGACTAGTTAATGAAAGAAAAAATTTGAAATATTTTACTTTTTAACTGTAAATTTGTGTCTATAACTTTGTGTATGCTACACGTGTTGGGGTACAGTGGAGGCTAGATGTCGCTTGCAGATCCCCAGGAATTGGAGTTAATGGTAGATGTAATCCAGTCCTGTTGGATGTTTAGAACTCAAATCTAGTCCTTTACATGAACAGTGGGTGCTCTTAACTGCAGCCACATTTCCAGTCCTGACAAAAATAGCTTATAGAAATGTTCAGGGCATTCTCAAATGTCATATTGGTTTTGTGGAATAATATTTTTGAAGTGTGAGATGACATAATTCCTTTAAAGTACAATTAACACAATTATGTAAATAAATTTTGTAAAGTGTCATAAAATATTATTTTATAAGTTTCTATTCAGGACCAAATAATTTAAAATTTACATTACTTTACAATATCAGCATACTCTAAATCAATGAATGTACAGTTTACAATCTTCTTTTTGTGACTGGTGGCTCTTTCTATTTTTAATGAAGCCAAGAAATGCACGAATTTTGAAATTATGCTTCCTTGTTCCCTAAGGAATGTTCATACCACGCAATACCTTTGGATTTTTCTGGAAGTAGAGATAACACATAAAATTTCAACAGCAATATTGGAGATTAAATGAAAAGAGAAGTAGTTTCAAAATTAACTTTAAAAATAGTTCCTGCTATGAATATTTTATGGAAAATGGTTCCACCAATTAGCCCCTAGGTGTGCAGAGACATGATAGCCTGATGCTGCCTGAGGCACACATACGGTAGGAAAATATTCGGTTCTGAAGAATTCAGACTACAGGCTGGATCATGAACACAGATGAAGTCACACAGAAATGAACTGACTGAAGTAGGGATTTCTTTAAAATTGTGGTAAGATTGTAAAGTCAATTCCCAGTGTCTGGACCTGTGTAATTGCCTGGATAGCAGTGTGCTAGTGACTTGCAGCAGATGTTGAACTTTTGTTCCCAGCCTATGGATTCTGTCCTCTGAATTTCTTATTGCCTCCTTCAAAGTAAATGTTAACTGAGGTTGAGATTAGACAAGAAAGCTTGGTTTGTAGTTGTTCTTGAGAATCTTTGGATTAGAGGATTTGGCAAATGATTCTCCCTGTGTGAATTGTCTTAAAATCATTTGTTTCCAATAGCATGTATGCTAAGTAATTAGGGAATTAGCTTAAGTTAAAACTCAGAAGCATTTGACAGTCAGGGGAATATTTCAGAGTTTACTATTTTAGAATTATTTTTCAGAAGTATCAAGCTAAAACGTGACTCAGATATTTTCACCATTGCATTGAAAACTGGAAAATTTCCCATTGAATTTTTTCTACAATGTTTATTGATAGATACAAGTACATAAAATCAGGCCATGAACATGATTTGATAGATTAAGTAGACTTAATTTCAATACTATAATAAGGGAACAATTCAAATTCTCACCATTTGTTTCACACCCACAAAAACCACTTCAAGGGCATTGATGATCTCTCAAATCTGATCAGTTTTCTGCAAGTAAACCATGTTTCTTTTTAAAAAGACTGTGCGATTGCCCAGGCTCAAGGATATTGAAATCTAGCACATAAAGCCCATTACCAGAGGTAGAAATACAGGCAGTATACTATTACGGCAACAACCATCAATTACAGTTAAGGATTTTCTGTAACAACCAAATGGATAGTCTAATATTACAACAACTCAAGAATTACTGAGCAAAGTGCATTTCTACAATGTTCAGTGTTTCTACTCAGTTTTCTAACTTTAAACAGCCTATAATAACTGGCAGCAGAGAAGGACCTTGCAATAGACTGCCTCTGCTTGAGAACCTATGATGTAATTATAGCATGCTGTTAATATACTATCTAAACATTAAAGATATTCCTAAAGTATTTGATGGTAGATTATGATTAAGACATTACATTACAAAAATCCTTATGCAGAAGGAAACCCTTACTGATGTGCTTCTGCTTTAAATATTGTGCACCCAAATGAAGTCCAGTAAGCACACATCCTGATATGATCCCCCTGCATTGGCCTCCATGATACTGCTGAGGTAATCCAACAATGTCAGTCCATCTTCTGAGGAGGCTGAATTTCCATTAGTTGCTTAGTTCACAAGCTGAGTATCTCAGCAGTCCTCAGTCCACATTGGAAGGCTAAAAAGTAAAAAAAAAAAAAAATCTGTATCTCATGTCTTTGAGGAGTGCCTAAAACAGTGGCATCTACAGAGCATATGCACCTGCCTGTGAGAATTGTAGACAGGCCAAACAACGGTGCTCCCTTCTCAAGTTTTGTGTCTGCATTACAGGTTCTCTGGTCTAATTATGTATTTCTGGTTGTACTTTCCTTCTGGATGCTTAAGGCCATACAGATAGTTGAGATTAACCAAGGTTTTGTTTTGTTGAGGTCAGTTGAGGATCTGATCCTCAGGGGTCGCTCGGGGTGTTTTTTGGGGGGTTTGGGAGCCCCTTGCTTCTTTCGGCTCCTCATCCACTAGTTCCATCCACATGAGGACAAAAATCAGGTCTTGCTAGACCAGGCTTCATTTTCTGAAGGATGAAAAGACTTTCCTCTTTATAGACTGGACACTGGCCAAAGTCCCATTAGTGGCTCTCCAAGACCTCCCTGAACAGAAAGAATGGTGACCCACCTCAGCAGGACTTTTCAAGAGATGCCCCCACGTATAATCCCCTAAGACTTGGTTGACCTCTGAGGGCAAGGAAGAAAGTTGTCCCCAAGTCGCTTGGCCAAATTCGTAGGGACTTCAGATATGGTCATTAAGCACCCAAAAAGGCTAAGTTGTACCAGCCTGTTACATTGCACCTATATTAACACTGTATCCTTTGGAAACAAATTGTATGTTATTTCCACAGCATAGTTTTTGATTCACTTCTTTCCATTTTAATCCCATATTACTCTAAAAGATGCACACCGGTCCTCCATAATATACTAAAAGTCCAAGGTCTGAGAATACAAGTTAGGTCAGCTCTAGAACCTGTGTAGGGATTCCCAATACAAGAGCACAGTTGTCTTTAGATCATGAGGAGTATAATATTAGTGTTGCTCATTTTATCTTACACCTAGGTACTTGGTACGAGCATCCACAGATGAGGGATACCATTTGTCTTTTGTTTGTCTGAGACTATGTTACTTCACTTAGCATAAAATCTTCTAGTTCCAACCATTTACCTGCAAATTTCATGATGTCATCTTTTTCTATTTTGTATGAAACTCATTTTGATCTTTTAGAATCTTGATATTTTCAAAAGGTAGAGTTGACTTGGATTTGATTTCACTTTACAGTTTCACAATTTTATGTCAATATACATTATATTTTAATAGTTTTTATACTTTACATTGTTCTCACTCTGATTCCTCTTTCCGTTCAAGACATAGGGATACCACTTCTCTATAATTTAACGTGACAGGCATTCTAAAATGCAACAATCGAAACAGTGTCTTTGCTTTGTGGACATTGTTGGAAAATATGCCCATATTATAATATACTGGAGAAAAATACATTAAAGTTGGAATAGATTCTCCTTTACATGTGGAATATTTTTTGATTCATTTGTTAGTAATAATTTATACTTTTCACTATTTTATCTGCTAAAGGTACAATATGAAAAGCATAGTAACTACATCACAAATTTGAAGTTACTGGGACTCAAGTATAAAGTAGACAATGACCTACGGATATAGCATCATTTTTAAATAAGTCTCCTTTTAAATTATTTATTTATTTTTTTATGTGTATGAACTTACTGTCTCCATGTTCACCCGTGTCGTGCAATGCTGCCGAGGTCAGAAGAGGGTGTCGGATTCTCCTGGAACTGGAGTTCTCCTGGAATTGGAGTTACAGATGGTTTCAGCCACCATGTGGGTGCTGGGGATCAAACCCGGGTCCTCTGCAAGAGCAGTTGGTGCTCTTAACCGCTAGGCCATCTCTCCAGCCTTAAATAATTCTCTTAAAGAGGGGAATCAGAAACTTGTGCCTGTAAGGGAAATCAATTTAATCTGGTAAAGAAATCTAAGATGTAGAGACCTGTTCAAAATGGGATTTAACCTGTGAAGTAAGTTTCTCTATAGAAATATACACATGGGTCTCTAGTCACATACATTACACAAATGTATTATGCTTAAATGACTTTGCAACAGTTAAAGTCAAGATGTTATATGACTGTAGCACAAGAGGCAAGTGATGTGTGATAAGCAATCTTGCGCACATGTACTTGTTTTAGGTAATGGGCTGAATATAGACCATTACATCTGGAATTTTACTTAATTTCTAATAACCTTTCTTTTCTTTTTTCTCATATAACCTTTCTTTATTGATATCTTTTCAACCTATAATTTATTCCTTCTAAATGCACCTCTGGTAATAGTTATGTTATTCATTCTCACTTCTCCTATCACTTCCAAACCATTTTACCATTTAATAATAACTGTTCTCCATTCATATCAAGTTATTTAACTTCTAGATATGAAAGATCTCATGTAATCTTTGTCCTTCTGTGACTATCTTTTTTAATTCAGTATATTCTTACTTATATGCATGGATATTTTTATAATTCAGGATATTTTTCTTTTCATGGAGGAATAGCTTTCACTACATATGTATATGAGGATATATATATATATATACATATATATATATATATATTTTCCATGTTATAATCAACTATCTCTCAGGAGAACTAAATACTAACAAGTTGAATTCCATAGCACCTTATAAAGATTACTACCTATGATTAAGTGGCATTCATCTCAGGTATGCAAAGATTTTTCAAGTGAATTAATAAATCATGACTCATGCTACACTAATAAAAGCTAAAAAAAATCGTATGAGCATTTCAGTATTCTTTAAAAAATTAGCAAATTTAAATCTCCTAATAAAAAGTCTGAAACGAATTCAATACACACTTCAATGTTATATAGTCAATGTAGGACAAATCCACAGCAATATCGTATTGAAAACATCAATGTTGAAAATATTTCCTCTAAGCTCTAGGATTGATAAGAACATCTATTTTCACATACTTTAATGCAGCATCATAATTACTTGCAAGATCAAGAGATAAGACCTGTTGACAGTGAGGTGGCTCAGTATGTAAAGTGCTTTCTGAGGAGCCTGGAGACCTGAATTTCATCTCAAGACATGCATGATGCAAGGAAGGAATAGACTCTCATGAGTTGTGCTCTGACCTTCAAATTACACTGAGGAGCACTCCTACATACATACATACATACATACATACATACATACATACACACAAACACACACTAAGTGTAATACAAATTCTTTAAAAATAGGCAAATGCTAAGGGACAAGGAAGAGGAAGATCACTGAATTGGCAGAGGGAATAACAGAACACATGTGATATAAAAGCAGATGAATCAGAGGGGGGTAGATAGAATACTGGAGATTAAAATATTAAGGAGGAGTCTTGGGGAAAGGACTGGGAAAGAGGAGGTGGTATATGGCAGTTTAACCAAAAGTAAGGTTATATGAAAAACCATAAGGAAACCCCACTACTTTGTAACCAAATACAATGTATAACGTAACAAAAAGAAGCTATTTGAATATAGCTATCCTGCATGACTGGAGACTGCTCTCCACAGAACATACTGGACATTAACTGAAACTCTCAGATACCCCCTATAAAGTTCTTGGTCATAGAGGTCCCAATGGCCCTCAACACAAGTTATTGCATTGCTCATCATTGCCTACCATGACTAAGTAAGTCAGTGTTGTTGAAGACACAACATACTTTGATTACAAGTCACAGAGAAACCAAACTAAAATTGAATTGGCCTGGAAGCCACCCCCATCCCCACCCCAACGTGCTGTGGAGGCTGTTCAGAGAGAAAACATCAATGGATTATAATTTTAGACAACGCAGAAAAAACTGGCTCTATGAAAGCTGTCTGATCCAGATAGGAATTTCTGAAATCTCCATGAATTTAACCAAAGTAGCCTTTTGAGAGAAAAGGCAAATAATAATTTTGTCACTAGATTTAGGCAAGAAGCCTCTAAGTTTTGGAAAATTTGTTTACCCTCAACTATCTTAGTCACTCCATGAATTGAATAGTGGGAAGTAAACTATTTTTTGAATAGTAGGAACTATGAATTTCAGTACTATGCATACTGAAGCTGTCTTATTACCTGGTTCTAACTGCACTTTCATTTACAGGAGCATTTTCCTGCCAGTTACCAAATGAGTAGTGTACTTAGCTAAGTGTATAGGATTAACTGTAATCTTTTTTTATAATTTATTTTTTATTTTTAAGGGATTCTACAATATAATGACAGTTGTTTGCAGATAACATTGATGTTACTCAGTATGTCATACAATTAGGTAATTGGTGCATTTTGCAAGTATCTATGTCCAAATTTTGAACAACCCAAGGTTCCCATAGACCAGTTGGAGAAGCTTGTATGCACAGGCATGTTGATCAATCAGGAGTCCAGACTATATTCCTGTAGTCTCATGATTCACCCCTATCTCTCCACAGCCCTTACAATCTACCACGCC
>VZQC01003771.1:466677-492833 GCA_009823505.1 Rhizomys pruinosus | reverse complement strand
AATCATGAGACTACAGGAATATAGTCTGGACTCCTGATTGATCAACATGCCTGTGCATACAAGCTTCTCCAACTGGACTATGGGAACCTTGGGTTGTTCAAAATTTGGACATAGATACTTGCAAAATGCACCAATTACCTAATTGTATGACATACTGAGTAACATCAATGTTATCTGCAAACAACTGTGTCATTATATTGTAGAATCCCTTAAAAATAAAATAAAATAAAAAATAGAGGAAAAAAATTTAAAAAATAAATAATTAAAAACAAAAGAATCACAGAAGTAGAGATATCAAGAAAATATAATCATCCATTCAAAATACTGCATATTTATATGCAAATGTTCCATTTTTTTTCTCATAATCTATAACAAGTTGAACATCTGCTGTATTTTATTTATTAAATATCAGGGTGTTTTAAGTAATAAATATTAACTGCATTCTTAACATTTTATTTATTTGTGCTTTTTATCTGTGTGAATATTTTTCCTGCATGTATGTATGTACCTTATCTTTCTAGGATACAAGTTTCAGAGCCTTTGGAACTAGAATTATGAACATACATGATAGGTACCATGTATGTGCTGGGAATTGAACCCAGTCCTCTAACAGAGCAGCCAGAGGAACCAGAGCAACCATTAAGCCATCTCTTCAGCCTCTCATTAAGCCATCTCTTCAGCCTATCATAACATTTACAAAATGACTTAATTCACCATTGAAATGTTCTATCAAACAATTTTGTTTACATTTTCAAGAATTAAGATACTCCATTGATATGACAGATGGATTCTAACTTTTTTCCTTAATTTTTATTGAGCTTTTTTGCATTGCATACATTTCCCAGTCACATTTAGACCAATTTCCCCATCTATGCTTCTCCCCCCACCACCAGAAGTCATACATTCTACCATACATGTTAAGTTCTGTCTTGCATCTTTTTCTTAGTCTTTTCTTCACTTTTCCAAAGTAGAAGTTTATTGTTTTGGTCAGTTCTTTGAACAAGCCTTTTGTTGTTGTTATTGGTCCCTTTAATTTTATATTACTCCAAAATACACATGTATACACTCCACAAATATACCAAAATGACAAGGTCTGAAGGTAAACTATAGATTAATTCCAAAACATGTTTGGGATTCATATTTTAACAGTGAAGTTGCATGCAGATAAAAAGAAATATAATTTTATATTCCTAATTACATAGCAAGTTGATATATGTTTTAATGTACTTTTAAGGAAGAGATTTATTCTTTCTCATAAATCTTAGATCTTAGGAAAATACAGACATGCACTTCAAGCTATATCTATAGTAGCATCAGTCAATATGATATTATTTTTATTAAAATATCTACTTTCACTTACATATAAGGATTTAGTGCTATAATCCACAAATGAGGTACACCATAAGTAGTTTGTTTTTCTCAGCCTGTGTTACTTCACTTAGCATAGTGGTTTCTAGATCCATCTACTTACCTGCAAATTTCATGATGCTGTATTTCTTTACTGCTGCATAGAACTCCATTGTGTAGATATACCAAACTTTTATTATCCACTCATCATTTGAGGCACACTTGGGTTGCTTCCACCTCCTCTTCCTCTAGTGTGAAAATAACTGCAATAAACGTAGTTTTGCATGTATCTCCGGATTTGTATTAATCTTTTGGGTATATACCCAGGAATATACTAACATTTTAAAAATTGATTGGAAAATAAAGTGGCCAACATAATAACAAAATATATTTCTTTAAAATTAGAAGAGAAAAAAATAACCATTTAAGGTTGTTTAAAGAAACACTGGTTTAAAAATTAAATTTTATCTATCCTAAAATTACTAATTCAAATAAGTACAATCTAAACTCTAATAGCCAAAGTAGATTGGGATATATCATAGACACTTGGCTGCCACTGTTGCACAGTATCTCCAGGCTGTTGAGGTGTAGCTGATATTGACGGAGGAGTCTTGCCTGTTCAGGGAAACCAATATTTTGCTGTGTTGCTTTAGTGGCCTTTGTAATGCTCTTGGCATTTTAGAGGCCAGTTGTTACTAGCAATTGACGTCTCATAACATTTTTCAATGCTCACACCAGGTCTTCGACAACAGGGACTTACTGCCTTTCTCCTTGCATATATCCCACTTATAGGTAAAAGGCCTTTATAATTTGGGGGGGGGGGTTGAATTCCTAGCCAACATCTCCTAGGCAGAATAATTCATGCTGATTGTCAGAGCTTTCCGTAGTATATATTTGGCTTAATTACACAACTTATAAACACTACTTACTATTGAATTGGCTCTAGATAGAGAAATATCCTTTCACAGTTCGATGCCTATCAATCAGTTAATACGTTATGACCTGTTTTATAGGAAATTACCACTGTAACAATTGGCTCTAGTTTAGAGTTAGGGAGTGGTTTCATTACCATCATGGTTTTTTTTTTCCTAAAAAAGGGGAGAGGTAGGAAGGTTTCTCAGCATCTGGAAGGTAAACTCATTAGGGCCCATTATAACAGTCAACCCCAATATTATTCAGAGAGATGCTCAGTGTCCATTGACTCAGGCAGTCTGTGGTTTCTCTTTCCTTAATGTTTAGATGGGTCAACCTCTCTGCTGGCATTCCCCAGTTCATCCTGCACAGCCCATAAGTTGTATGTTTCAGGCATTTAGATTGGTGATTTTTACCTGTGGGAACATAAAATTCTCCTCCCATTGTTCGTTTCAAGATCAGAAAAATTGAAAAATTTATAATCAATAGGATTGGAACACAGAGTTTTCCATTTGTATCCCAGAAAGCATAGTACCCCACCTCCCCACCTCCTTCTTTTTTTTTTTTTTAGGTTTTTATGTTTTGACCTATAGATGCCTAAGTTGTATTTACACATACCCATAAACAGGAGCCAAGGCATAAGTTTTCATTAAATTTACCCAACTGTTTTTCATTGACTGTATGTTGCTTATTTGGGAAGGAAATTTAAGCTTAGTTCCTTTAAATTGTCCTACAGTAAAAAGAAGTGTTATAATGTGATGTTGTTATTCAGAAAAAATATATAGCAGATTAGCATACCATCCAAGCATCCATGTCTATTATGTCATATTATGACATAATATTGTTATGTCATAGTATTATTATGTCAAGCTAAGCTCACAGCTTAGCTTGACATAATAAGTGGTACTGCTAAATGCCTGTACATCCAATAGCTTTGTGCTTTGTTAGTATGACTAAAAGGTATCACTGGAAACTGTCAATCCATGAAGGGAAACAACCTGAACAGACTGATGCCCAAAATGACAACTCCAAAGAGAAATTAGACTGTTTTTCTTCTCACCCACTTGTGTCCTTTCCCAAAGCCAGGGAACAAACTGCAGAATAGGAGATGGTAGATTGTAAGGGCTGTGGAGAGATAGGGGTTGATCATGAGACTACAGGAAATAGTCTGGACTCCTGATTGATCAACATGCCTGTGCATGCAAGCTTCCCCAACTGGACTAGGGAACCTTGGGTTGTTCAAAATTTGGACATAGATACTTGCAAAATGCACCAATTACCTAATTGTATGACATACTGAGTAACATCAATGTTATCTGCAAACAACTGTCATTATATTGTAGAATCCCTTAAAAATAAAAAATAAATTATAAAAAAAAAAAGATTACAGTTAATCCTATACACTTAGCTAAGTACACTACTCATTTGGTAACTGGCAGGAAAATGCTCCTGTAAATGAAAGTGCAGTTAGAACCAGGTAATAAGACAGCTTCAGTATGCATAGTACTGAAATTCATAGTTCCTACTATTCAAAAAATAGTTTACTTCCCACTATTCAATTCATGGAGTGACTAAGATAGTTGAGGGTAAACAAATTTTCCAAAACTTAGAGGCTTCTTGCCTAAATCTAGTGACAAAATTATTATTTGCCTTTTCTCTCAAAAGGCTACTTTGGTTAAATTCATGGAGATTTCAGAAATTTCTATCTGGATCAGACAGCTTTCATAGAGCCATTTTTTCTGCATTGTCTAAAATTATAATCCATTGATGTTTTCTCTCTGAACAGCCTCCACAGCACGTTGGGGTGGGGATGGGGGTGGCTTCCAGGCCAATTCAATTTTAGTTTGGTTTCTCTGTGACTTGTAATCAAAGTATGTTGTGTCTTCAACAACACTGACTTACTTAGTCATGGTAGGCAATGATGAGCAATGCAATAACTTGTGTTGAGGGCCATTGGGACCTCTATGACCAAGAACTTTATAGGGGGTATCTGAGAGTTTCAGTTAATGTCCAGTATGTTCTGTGGAGAGCAGTCTCCAGTCATGCAGGATAGCTATATTCAAATAGCTTCTTTTTGTTACGTTATACATTGTATTTGGTTACAAAGTAGTGGGGTTTCCTTATGGTTTTTCATATAACCTTACTTTTGGTTAAACTGCCATATACCACCTCCTCTTTCCCAGTCCTTTCCCCAAGACTCCTCCTTAATATTTTAATCTCCAGTATTCTATCTACCCCCCTCTGATTCATCTGCTTTTATATCACATGTGTTCTGTTATTCCCTCTGCCAATTCAGTGATCTTTCTCTTCCTTGTTCCTTAGCATTTGCCTATTTTTAAAGAATTTGTATTATATTTAGTGTGTGTTTGTGTGTATGTATGTATGTATGTATGTATGTATGTATGTAGGAGTGCTCCTCAGTGTAATTTGAAGGTCAGAGCACAACTCATGAGAGTCTATTCCTTCCTTGCATCATGCATGTCTTGAGATGAAATTCAGGTCTCCAGGCTCCTCAGAAAGCACTTTACATACTGAGCCACCTCACTGTCACCAGGTCTTATCTCTTGATCTTGCAAGTAATTACGATGCTGCATTAAAGTATGTGAAAATAGATGTTCTTATCAATCCTAGAGCTTAGAGGAAATATTTTCAACATTGATGCTTTCAATACGATATTGCTGTGGATTTGTCCTACATTGACTATATAACATTGAAGTGTGTATTGAATTCGTTTCAGACTTTTTATTAGGAGATTTAAATTTGCTAATTTTTTAAAGAATACTGAAATGCTCATACGATTTTTTTTTAGCTTTTATTAGTGTAGCATGAGTCATGATTTATTAATTCACTTGAAAAATCTTTGCATACCTGAGATGAATGCCACTTAATCATAGGTAGTAATCTTTATAAGGTGCTATGGAATTCAACTTGTTAGTATTTAGTTCTCCTGAGAGATAGTTGATTATAACATGAAATATATATATATATATATATAGTAATATATATATATATATATATCCTCATATTACATATGTAGTCGAAAGCTATTCCTCCATGAAAAGAAAAATATCCTGAATTATAAAAATATCCATGCATATAAGTAAGAATATACTGAATTAAAAAAGATAGTCACAGAAGGACAAAGATTACATGAGATCTTTCATATCTAGAAGTTAAATAACTTGATATGAATGGAGAACAGTTATTATTAAATGGTAAAATGGTTTGGAAGTGATAGGAGAAGTGAGAATGAATAACATAACTATTACCAGAGGTGCATTTAGAAGGAATAAATTATAGGTTGAAAAGATATCAATAAAGAAAGGTTATATGAGAAAAAGAAAAGAAAGGTTATTAGAAATTAAGTAAAATTCCAGATGTAATGGTCTATATTCAGCCCATTACCTAAAACAAGTACATGTGCGCAAGATTGCTTATCACACATCACTTGCCTCTTGTGCTACAGTCATATAACATCTTGACTTTAACTGTTGCAAAGTCATTTAAGCATAATACATTTGTGTAATGTATGTGACTAGAGACCCATGTGTATATTTCTATAGAGAAACTTACTTCACAGGTTAAATCCCATTTTGAACAGGTCTCTACATCTTAGATTTCTTTACCAGATTAAATTGATTTCCCTTACAGGCACAAGTTTCTGATTCCCCTCCTTTAAGAGAATATATTAACGGCTGGAGAGATGGCCTAGCGGTTAAGAGCACCCAACTGCTCTTGCAGAGGACCCGGTTTGATCCCAGCACCCACATGGTGGCTGAAAATCTGTAACTCCAATTCCAGGAGAAACTCAGTTCCAGGAGAATCGACACCCTCTTCTGACTCGCAAGGCATGCACATGACACGAGTACATACATGAGACAAACATACACATAAAAAATAAAATAATAAAATTTAAAGGAGACTTATTTAAAAATGATGCTATATCCATAGATCATTGTCTACTTAATACTTGAGTCCCAGTAACTTCAAATTTGTGATGTAGTTACTATGCTTTTCATATTGTACCTTTAGCAGATAAAATAGTGAAAAGTATAAATTATTACTAACAAATGAATCAAAAAATATTCCACATGTAAAGGAGAATCTATTCCAACTTTAATGTATTTTTCTCCAGTATATTATAAATGGGCATATTTTCCAACAATGTCCACAAAGCAAAGACACTGTTTCGATTGTTGCATTTTAGAATGCCTGTCACGTTAAATTATAGAGAAGTGGTATCCCTATGTCTTGAACGGAAAGAGGAATCAGAGTGAGAACAATGTAAAGTATAAAAACTATTAAAATATAATGTATATTGACATAAAATTGTGAAACTGTAAAGTGAAATCAAATCCAAGTCAACTCTACCTTTTGAAAATATCAAGATTCTAAAAGATCAAAATGAGTTTCATACAAAAGAAAAGATGACATCATGAAATTTGCAGGTAAATGGTTGGAACTAGAAGATTTTATGCTAAGTGAAGTAACACAATAGTCTCAGACAAACAAAAGACAATATGGTATCCCTCATCTGTGGATGCTCGTACCAATACCTAGGTGTAAGATAAAATGGAGCAAGCACTAATATTATATCCTCATGATCTAAAGACACTGTGCTCTTGTATTGGGAATCCCTACACAGTTTCTAGAGCTGACCTAACTTGTATTCTCAGACCTTGGACTTTTAGTATATTATGGAGGACCGGTGTGCATCTTTTAGAGTAATATGGGATTAAAAATGGAAAGAAGTGAATCAAAAACTATGCTGTGGAAATAACATACAATTTGTTTCCAAAGGATACAAAGTTAATATAGGTTCAATGTAACAGGCTGGTACAACTTAGCCTTTTGGGGTGCTTAAGACCATATCTGAAGTCCCTACCAATTTGGCCAACGACTTGGGGATCAACTTTTTCCTTGCCCTCAAGAGGTCAACCAAGTCTTAGGGGATATATACGTGGGGGCATCTCTTGAAAAGTCCTGCTGAGGTGGGTCACCATTCTTCTGTTCAGGGAGGTCTTGGAGAGCCACTAATGGGATTTGGCCAGTGTCCAGTCTATAAAGAGGAAGGTCTTTTCATCTTCAGAAAACGAAGCCTGTGTCTAGCAAGACCTGATTTTTGTCCTCATGTGGATGGAACTGGTGGATGAGAGCCGAAAGAAGCAAGGGCTCCCAAACCCCCCAAAAAAACACCCCGACGACCCCTGAGATCAGTCCTCAACTGACCTCACAAAACAAACCTTGGTTAATCTCAACTATCTGTCATGGCCTTAAGCATCCAGAAGGAAAGTACAACCAGAAATACATAATTGACCAGAGAACCTGTAACGCAGACACAAAACTTGAGAGGGGAGCACCGTTGTTTGGCCTGTCTACAAATCTACAGGCAGGTGCATATGCTCTGTAGATGCCACTGTTTTAGGCACTCCTCAAATAATGAGATACAGATTTTTTTTTTTTTACTTTTTAGCCTTCCAATGTGGACTGAGGACTGCTGAGATACTCAGCTTGTGAACTAAGCAACTAATGGAATTCAGCCTCCTCAGAAGATGGACTGACATTGTTGGATTACCTCAGCAGTATCATGGAGGCCAAT
This sequence comes from Rhizomys pruinosus, assembly GCA_009823505.1. Taxonomy (NCBI): domain Eukaryota; kingdom Metazoa; phylum Chordata; class Mammalia; order Rodentia; family Spalacidae; genus Rhizomys; species Rhizomys pruinosus. The sequence continues at coordinate 484,975 of VZQC01003771.1, read as the reverse complement.
GCAGGGGGATGTCATATCAGGGTGTGCTTACTGGACTTCATTTGGGTGCACAATATTTAAAGCAGAAGCACATCAGTAAGGTTCCTTCTGCATAAGGATTTTTGTAAGTATGTCTTAATCATAATCTACATAAATTATTTTGAGGAATATCTTTAATGTTTAGATCAGTATATTAACAGCATGCAATAATTACATCTTAGGTTCTCAAGCAGAGGCCGTCTATTGCAAAGGTCCTTCTCTGCTGCCATTATTCATAGGCTGTTTAAAGTTAGAAAATGAATGAGCAACACTAGTACATTGTAGAAATAGACTTTTCTCAGTAATTCTTGAGTTGTTGTAATATTAGATATAACCATTTGGTTGTTACAGGAAATCCTTACTGTATTGATGGTTGTTGCCGTTAAGTATGTATACTGCCTGTATTCTACCCGGTAAATGGGCTTTTGAATGTTAGATTTCAATATCCTGAGCTCTGGAGCAATCGCACCGTCCTTTTTAAAAAAGAACATGGTTTAACTTGCACAAATTTACTGATCAGATTTGAGAGATCGTTCAATGTGTCCTTGAAGTTGGTTTTTGTGGGTGTGAAAACAAATGGTGAGAATTTGAATTGTCTCCATTATTATAGTATTGAAATTACGTCATACTTAATCTATCAAAAATGTTCATGCCCTGATTATGTTATACTTTATCTACAATTAAACATTGTAGAAAAAAATTCAATGGGGAATTTTCCAGGTTTTCAATGCAATGGTGAAAATATCTGAGTCACGTTTTAGCTTGATACTTCTGAAAAATAATTCTAAAATAGTAAACTCTGAAATATTCCCCTGACTGTCAAATGCTTCTGAGTTTTAACTTAAGCCTAATTCCCTAATTACTTAGCATTACATGCTCTTGCAACCAAATGATTTTAAGGACAATTCACACAGGAGAATCATTTGCCAAATCCTCTAATCCAAAGATTCTCAAGAACAACTACAAACCAAGCTTTCTTGTCTAATCTCAACCTCAGTTAACATTTACTTTGAAGGAGGCAATAAGAAATTCAGAGGACAGAATCCATAGGCTGGGAACAAAAGTTCAACATCTGCTGCAAGTCACTAGCACACTGCTATCCAGGCAATTACACAGGTCCAGACACTGGGAATTGACTTTACAATCTTACCACAATTTTAAAGAAATCCCTACTTCAGTCAGTTCATTATCTGTGTGACTTAATCTGTGTTCATTGATCCAGCCTGTAGTCTGAATTCTTCAGAACCGAATATTTTCCTACCGTATGTGTGCCTCAGGCAGCATCAGGCTATCATGTCTCTGCACACCTAGGGGCTAATTGGCGGAACCATTTTCCATAAAATATTCATAGCAGGAACTATTTTTAAAGTTAAATTTGAAATACCTACTTCTCTTTTCATTTAACTCTCCAAATTGCTGTGTTGAAATTTTATGTGTTATCTCTAGCCCAGAACAAAATCCAAAGGTTATGGGGTGGAGCGGGTAGACACACTTCCGTAGGGAACAAGGAAGCAGTAAGGTCAAAATCGGCATGTCTTGGCCAGGAAAAATAGAAAGAAGCCACCAGGCACAAAACAAAGAAGATTGAAACTGACAGTCAGATGTAGAGTATGCGTGATAGGGAAAGGAATGTACCAAGGTAAATGTAGGGGTGCCGTGAAGAAACTAAGAGAAATCGATTAGATGAGCACTGTTACAAAGGGAGGTTATTCATAATGTGTGTTAATTGTTACTTTTAAAGGACATTATGTCATCTCACACTCAAAAATGATTCTCACACAAAACCAATATGACATTTGAGAATGCCCTGAACATTTCTATGAGCTATTTTGTCAGGCACGGAAATGTGGCTGCGTTAAGAGCACCCACTGTTCATGTAAAGGACTAGATTTGAGTTCTAAACATCCAACAGGACTGGATTACATCTACCATTAACTCCAATTCCTGGGGATTCAAAGCGACATCTAGCCTCCACTGTACCCCAAACACGTGTAAGCATACACAAAGTTTATTAGACACTAAATGTACAGTTAAAAGTAAAATATTTCAAATTTTTTCTTTCATTAACTAGTCAGGATAAACTACATTCAAATTCTACCTCTAAGGGAATTTTCTTATTTTAATACTAAATTTTAATCAGCATCATTAGAATAAGGATACTTAATCATAATAATTTAGCAGGATTAAATCTGGCTATATGTTTGAATAGTTTCATTTCCAAATTTTCTATTCCAAACTTTATTTAATAAAAATTAAAGTGGGATGGTGTGTGTCAGAATAGTTTCAGCAGAGTAAATAATAAAAACATGAAAATTATGTTCAAGTTTTAGATGTTAATTTCTATTTAGGGACGAAAATATTTTTAATTTTAAATATTACAGTATTAAATTTAGATGATAAATATCAATTAAACCCTTTGACATTGAAAAACAAGAAATTTTGTTGTTAAGGAAGTAGGCAAGAAAATAATTATCTATATAGAGTAATATGTTATAAAAAAAATCATTGGGGATAAGCAAGATGCCTCAACACATTAAAGTTACATTCTAGACAAACCTGTCCATCTGAGTTTCACCACTGGTACTCACAGTAGAGGGAGAAAACAAACACTGATTGCTTGTTCTCTAACCTCCACCTAATATGTCATGGCATACACATGCCTACCCTTCATTTCACCGACATCATAAGTCAAAAATTATTTTTTAATCCTCATTGGTTCCAAAAGGCAGCTGGTCCAGTCTTTTGCCTATGAATAAGAATAAAATTAACGAAAGTTTCCAAGAGGCTTTTGTATTAAGATGTTATTTTATTTTTGTTTTGTTGTTGTGACAGTTCTCATTTACCCAGGACTGCTAAACTACTGTGTAGACCAAGGTGGCCTCCATTTGAGAGAGATTTGCCCCCATTTGACTCCCAAGGCCTGAGAATAAAGACATCCACAATCATACTTATCTATTTTCTCTTATATGACAAAGTAATAAGACAAGATTATGATGTCCTACAGTGATCATAAAACACAAATTAACTATGACAGTTTTTCACAAACAAGCTGACTTACTGATGGAAACTTTATTTTCTGTTTTCTTGTCTTTTTTGATATAGTGTCTCAAAGTAGCCACAGCTGATATGGAACGTTGCTAGTTAGACAGGCTTGCCTGTGATCTTCAAAAGATGAACCTGACACGGGGGTCTTGATTTCTGGGATTAAAACTCCAATGAAAAATTCACTACATATAACCCTAAATTTCTGGAGAGAGTTAAAGGTATTTTTAGACACAAAACTCTGTGCAAAAGAAAATACGCCATCTACCTATGAAACGTTGAATGATCATATTATTCTGGTCCAATTTATGGAAGAACTATGGGATAGTATATTTGACTCATCCTTTAGGGAATTCATCATAAAATATAAAGATATAAAAAGAATAATCTAAAGTTAGGCAAGGGATTTTCCAAGGATTAAAAACAAATTTCATCAACAAATGTCTAGGTTTCCATTGCTAGCATTGTAGTTAAGTTTCTCAACAAGATTTTATCAGCACATGAGGGGTCCACAGTAAGAATCAGTCTATGGAACAGGAAAAAAAATTCATGATAAGTGTGTTCACAAAATAGTGAGCTATGTATGTATCCCAACCAGAAACCAAATATAACATGAGCAACTATCTTGGGCAGTCAGGTTAGTGGGTCTGAGAGGAGAAATGGGCCAAAGCAAAATAGTTCTAAGTAGTTTTCCTAATTGCTGAAATCATTAAAAGGGAAAATAATGGTATAAGTATCAGGTAATCCGGTTGTCATCAAAATATACAGCTGGATAAGCAGTTTATACTAAAGATATTAAAATCTGTGCTGCAGGGGCTGGAGAGATTGGCCTAGCGGTTGTAAGAGCACGAACTGTTCTTGCAGAGGACCCAGGTTTCGCAGTCCCCAGCACCCACAATGGCGGCGAGATCCGTATGTAACTCCAATTCCAGGAGAAGCTCCAGTTCCGGGGAATCCGACACCCTCTGTCTGATCTCCGTGGCATTGCGCAACAAGGGTGCACAAACCTACATCATAGAGTACATATATCTGTACACTAAATAAATAAGTAAAATTAATGAATGAAAATTAAAAAAAAAAACCAAATGCCAAATTTGCTATCTAATCTTTTAAAAAATATCTGTGCTGCATAACCGTGTCTCATAAGGCTCTGATTTTAACTTTGGTACTACAAAAATTTAATTATAATATTTAGTTATATGTATATGATATAATACTGCAAATATTAGATATTTATTCTCCCTAATTTAGATACATTTGATTTGAATTTCCTCAAGAAATTTCTTTTGACAAATGATGTATCTAAGTTATAGTAATATAAAGTATTTTGGAGATATTTAAATTATATATTCTTTTATTTGTACATAATTTTTATCATCTGAGACTATTGTATGTGATTTCATTATTTTATATCTCATTCTTATTAACAAAATATAATATACAAATATCTGTAAATATGTGTAGCGATAAAAACTCATATAACTTGTCAAACAACCTTGCTGGAAACCCCTCTCGTCTGATATTAATATAAAAACTCTTGATTTATTTTACTAGTTGTTCCTTGGGACAACTTAATTCATAATGTTGTGACTCATTTAATGACATGTTTTAATGCATTTTATTAACAGCATATACTCATGTCTTTTTTATTGTCTCTTTTATTCATAAACTGATGTTAGAGTGCATCTTTTTTAAAAAACACTTTCAGTTGCTGCTTCATGATTTCTTTTCTGCAAAGTTTAATTCAGCAGTTTATTCTTCAAGTTTGATGTGGAGTGGGGAGTGTCTACCTGACTCCCCACTATTTTAAGCTCTTTAGTCACTGGTAGAGAGGACTGGAATATTACTCATGTGGTTTTGGACAACAGTTGGACAGTTCAAGATTAATGTCAGATATTTTCAAGTGTTATTTTTCAAATATTATTTTTCCCCTCTCTTTATTTTCCAAACACAATAACACATGTCAGAATATTTTATACTTCCTCACGGCTGTTGGATGGTCAGCTTATGCTGCTCTACTACGTTTCTCCATCTGATTTACTCTAGATAATTTACATTGAAAGTTATTGTATTCCATGAATATTTTCTTGACTGTGTTTATTAACATTAAATAATTCATCTTCTTCGTATATTTTCATTTCTACTATTTGGTTAAATTAATGTTAATATATCTATTAAAAATTATGTTATAATTTTCAATTATCTGCTGAAGTTACTCATCTTTTCCTTATTGTTTCCTTTTGTTCCAATAACATTTATAGAACTTTAAATGTGTTAATTAGTTATTTAAATCTGTTAGTCAGATCATTTCAATACCCAAGTGTCTGGATAGCTTTAGTGTCACTTGACTTACACCTGGGTTGAGGGAGGCTCAACTGGGGAATGGCTCCATTGGACTGGCCTGTGGACAGTATCTGTGGAGTAGACTGTCTTGATTGGTTCTGAGTTTTGTGGGATGGCCTGTCCCACTGTGGGTGCTGCCACCCTGTGCAAGTTGTTATGTACAGCATAAGAAAACAGGCTGGGCAATGGCGCCCAGGGGGCAAGCGCAAAAAGAAGCCATTCTTCTGTGGCTTGTGCTTCAGCTCCCTGCCTCCAGGTTCCTGCCCTGAATTCCTATGTTAAGCTCCCTCAATGATGAACTATAACAGGGATGTGAGCTAAATAAACCCTCTTCTACCCAAATTGGAATTGGTCGGCAGTGTTTTGTCACAGCAAATTTAAAGGAATAAACTAGAACACCAAGTGATATGAAACACAGCTTGTGGTATTAATTCATTCTGGAGGTTTTTGTTGCATAAAATTACACAATTATATAAATTAACTGAAAATATCAGAATGGACTTTATTATATATGGTTCAAAATGTTTAAAATGTATTAACTTTAATACTCAAAGTTCCTTGGCCTGTGTCAGGTAGAACATCAGGTTTCATATAAACTTTCAGAAATCACTATATCAATCAGAGAATCTTTTGGCATTTAAAACAATTCTTATATTTTTAATACTGAATATTTTTACATATTTCAAAGGAATCCCTCAGAATAAATGACACATATTACATAAATATGGATATCCTTTTTATACATATCAAGATTGTAGATAGATGTTTTTTATTTTGAAAACACTGTTTTGGGCTATCAAAAATGTTTATAATTTGTGCGTTTCCCGAAATTATGCCANCAATGATGACAACATGCTTAAGATCCATGTCCATGCTGACTCACTAAGACAAAAACACAGCATAAAACAAGGGAAATTGCAGCAGGCCCTAGACCTATCTAAGGAACTATTGACAAATGATTACTTTGCGGTGAAGTAGAGTAGTTCTTCCTTAAGGGAGTGGCCCTACATAGGCTTGTTATACTCAAGTGCTTCACCAGCTAGGATTTAAACATATATGACAGAATACCTGCAATCTGTAGCGGGTGGCGCAAAAGGGAGCATGAGTAGGTAGGAGCGTCGAAATTTATTATTATTATATTATATGAAATGTAAAAAATTAATAAAAGTATAAGAAGAAAAGAACTAGATCACAGATTGTTTTAGCCAATACCTATATCACTGTGTTATATAAATCCAGATCTGAATTTTACTGCCTCTTGTTTGACTATTTTCTATCTCAATTCACCTCCTTCCAGTCTGTAGTGACCACTTTTCCACTCCATTCACTTGAGTTTGCAAATGATAACTTTAGATCCACCATGTCAGTAATGTAAAAAGTATAAGATATCCATTTGGATGATGCATTTAATTATTATTTGGATAACAACTCTGTGCATATTTTCTAGCTATTTCAGAAAATATCCCAATTAACTACGATCATCGAATATAAATTAGATAATGATCAGGGCACCCAATGAAGCATTCACCCTTTAATTTGAAGCATTTTTCCCTCTACGCTGGTGTATTTTTTTCCCATTTCCTTATCTCTGGGAACTTTTTTCTTTGCTCTTGCCTTAAAGATGGTCTGAGGTTCTTTTAGCATTTCTTCATGGAACCATCTTTCTACCGCCCCTTCATTCCTGCATGGCAGTTTCATTGGAACGTAGCATGCCCACAGTTAATATTCTCTTGCGCATTGTGAACTGATAGCCATTTCTTGTGGACTGGTGTCAAAGGAGTTAGCAGGTTTCATCTGCACTGCACAATTATTGACATCTTTCTTTGCCTTTCAAGACTTTTTTCTTTTGCCCTCCTACTTTTTAGAAACTCATGTGTATCTGTATAAAATTGCAGGATACTTTTTCTACTTGGATTTGCTATGTATACTCTCTCCTTGGAGGAATAAATCACAGCGGATGCCACAAGCTTATGTCCTCTAGTGGTTAGGCAATGTTATAAGCCACAATAAGAACTTGTCACCCTTTATAGAGAAACCACAGTTTGCGGATTAGCATACCATCCAAACTGTAATCTTTCAGACAGACCACAACCTATTACACAGCCATGGAAACCATTCTGTCATCACTATTATCTGGCCAAGAAGCAATGCTTCCCATTCAGAAATTATGTAGTGACACAACCACTATTACCCAAGACATGCCTATAGATCCTCAACCAAGCCTAAAGTGTATATGCAGATGTGATCTACAGAGTTGAAGGCGCTTCTCTTTACCCAGAGGTCCACTATGGTTCTGGATGCTTCTGGAAAAAGCCATCCTCCTTTCTGTACCTTTCACAAGACTGCAGACCCAATAGCTGACCTGCATTATACCCACAGCACACCTCAGGAAGTCCTTCTCAACTCTAGAAAGCATAGTCTCATGAATCTAGAACTCCCAAAGGAGAAGGCCTGTGCCTGACAAAAGTATTCTCTAAAAGACTGAAATAGTTATTTTCTCCTTCAAATAAGCCACCAGTGCAAGGATGAGGGAATTATGAGAATCAAGAGAGCCTTAAGGAAACTAAAAATACCCTAGTAACTGACTCTAAGGAAATGTGACTCATAAAATACTAGATGAATGATTTAAAACAGAAATTTTAATGCAACTCAATGGGGCGTGGAAACATGGCTCCATTGCTAAAGTGCTTTCAATGCAAGCACAACGATATGAGTTTGGAATGCCATGACAAAACCAGTTTCGGGATTTCATGGTTGTAATCTCAAAACTGGAAGACAGGCAAGATCATCCCTGGGGCTTACTTGCCAGTACCTTTAGCAAAACTGATGCAGTACATTTTCCTTTTGGTAAGAGTTCCTGTGTCAAAGCTTAATAACTTTGGAAGTTAGTTATTGAGGAATATACCTGACATTGAACTCTGGCTTCAACATTTGTGCATTACCCTATACTCACACATGTACACACATACACACACACACATATGCACGTGCATGCACACACAAACAAATAAAACCCATGAGCAGCTAGAAAGTACATTTAGACTGCTCTTAATATAAAAAATCAAAATTTGAGAAAATAAATGATAAAAATTATAAATCATAGATCCGAAGAACAGAGTGAATTTGAAAAATTCACGAAGGTTTCAACAACAAACGTGGTGATGCAGAAAAGAAAAATCAGCAAATTTTACAAAAGATCATTGAAAAATATTCATTTAAAAGAACAAAAATAATAAAATTAAAGAAAATATAATGAAAGGAATAGAACTCCTCTAGGCCATCATGAAATTATGGTTTATAGTAATACCTCAACAAAAAAATGAAGGAAAAGGAGAAAGCTTTTTACAGATGGAATGGTATCATATTTTCACAACTAAAGAGGGAAATTTATATACTGGTACATGAAACCAAAAGATCTCTAAATAAGTCAAAATTGAGGATGTCTACATAAAGACACTGGAAAAGATTTATTTGTTTTTGCAAGATCCCTTGAAAATCCCTTGAATCTGGGTCTATAGGAGATTGTATGTTGCTCAACTTGGGTATTAAGAAATGACCTCCTGACTTCCAAGTATGTACTGTTAATTTGAGCCATCTCCATTCCCCCAAACATGCTTTATTATCACTTTTCATCCAAGGAAACATTCTAAATACGTGACTTTCAACAAGGATGATTTTCAAAGTTATGATACTTCCTCCAAATCTACGTAACTTATATATCACAAAAGAATCATCCTGTTTTACTATTTTCAAGCCCATTCAATGATAAAAGAGAAATATTGAATAGATTATCTTATTTACATTTAGGAAATGAAGTCTGTAGAAGTAAAGACAACTGAAGGCCAAGTAATTTATTTCTCAAGGATTGCATTAACCTACATGAATAGAAAAAGTAAGAAACTATTTTGTAGTACTTTCCAGTTAGATCTGGTATATGATATATGAATTAAGGTAGGCCACTTGTACTTGTGTGTATAGGTTAACATTAATAAGATAGTTGAAACTTTTGACTGTTATGGTTTAACATGAGACACAGGATTTAGTTCAAATGCTTGGTACGTATTGGTCAAACCATTTTGAAATGTTTTGTAAATTTTAGTAGGTTGGATTATTGGCTGATTGGAAATGTAGTTCTGAACATTAGACTTGGTACCCAATCCCTTTGTTTGCCCTTCTTTGTGTCTGCTATGACCACTTTAGTCCCTCTTCTTACCCCATAGTGTTTGACTTCATCTTGACCCTCCCAGACAAAAAAAGAGCAAGAAACCAGCCATAATGAACCGAAATCACTAAAATAAAATCAAATGTTATTTTGCCTCCTTTAAACTGTTTTAGATTGTTTTCATTCACTGCAAAAGAAAACTAGTAATATTCCTGAAAAATGCCTTAAAACAATCACAACTTATCATCAGATGCTTTTCTTGTACATCAATTGGCATTGTCTTTTTTTCATAATTTTTATTGAATTTTTGTGCATTTCATACATAACATCTCAATCAGTCTTAGTCACCTTTATATCCCCTTCTCCATTGACACCCTCCCACATCTTCCCATCTGGAGTTCGTATATTTTGTCATTTGTGTTGGCATTTTTGAAATATTTATCTTCCCTTTTTTCCACTGAAAATCTTTAGAAAGATAAATGAGCATTCGATCCTTTCAGATCAGGTAATCAGAGACGAGCTTATTTCATGAGAGATCATTTTAATACTCCTACAGAATCTGAGTCGAAGTTCTCCTAGGAGAAGGTAAGAAATGTTCTAAAGTCACTTTCAAGACAATTAAGAGATAAACTGTGCTTTTCTGAAGGAAAGTGGATGCTGTACAAACTATATGCAAGTTGATTCTGTGTGTCAGCATCGCTGTTAGTCTCATTCTCCCTGACAATGGACTAGGAAGAGAAAAGTTGAAATCATGTATTTATTACAGTTGATAATAACTTTTTCATTTTATATTATGTGGTTGTGAAGAAAATATTTATTTGTTAAAATAATCTCACGATTTTTTCTTCAACATATATTATTTATTGGGATTCGTGGACTTCACAGAAAACGTCTTAATCATCTGCATACTCTCTCTATCATAGCACAGGTTCAGCTGCATTGCTATAAGTCTTCAAGTACCTCTATAACATGAATGTCTTCTTATAAATATGTAGCAGTAAGAAAATTTTAATGGCATGAAAAACAAATATCACTTAGTAACTGATATTAAGAAATAGTCTTAAAAATTCTGTTGAGTACCAGGTGAGGTGGCACATACCTTTAATTCCAACATTACAAGGCAGAGGCAGGTAGATCTCTGTGAAATAAACAGCTTAATCTCCATAGCTGAGTCCAGGCCAACTGGGTGACAGAGAAATCCTGTCTCAAAAAGACATAAACATATGTGGAATATAATATTTTTCTAAGTATATGTGCTAAAATATATTTGCAGTTAGTTTAGTGTAATATACTTTTAATATAATCATTCAATTTACCCAAACTGTTTCTCATTGACTGTATGCTACTTATTTGGGAAGGAAATTTAAGCTTAGTTTCTTTAAATTGTCCTACAAGTAAAAGAAAGTGTTATAATGTGATGCTGTGTAATTCAGAAAAAAATATATAGGCCATTTGTATACGTTAACCCAATACAAATTATAAATAAAACAATTAACATTTTATATTCCCAATTAGTTCAATTGTATTACCATTTCCACCAAAACCTACACCTAAATTTAACTAATCTGAACAATTCACTAAGCCTTAAAATATCCTATACTTGGTGGATAAAGCTTGGGCAGAATTGAGTACCTGCTAAATAAATTTTACCCAATAAACACTTTGCTCTTTAATGCTATATGACTGGACTAAGACTTCTACTTATTTGGGAAGTAAAATTTAAGCTTAATTCCTTTAAATTGTCCTACAAGTAAAAGAAAGTGTTACACTGTGATGTTGTATAATTCAGAAAAATATAGAGACCAACCCAATACAAACTATAAATAAAACAACTAGCATTTTATATTCCCAGTTAGTTCAAATGTCAGTATCGTAGCCCTCTTTTTTTTGTAGCATAAGCATCCGTCATATAAACCAATTTGCAACGTGTTGTCCCAGCCCCCCCACACAGCCTAAGGTCCCTACCATCCAGCTGGAGGGGCTTTGAATGTTCAATCAAGTTTGATCAAATAAGTGACCAGACTATATTGTCGTAATCGCAGCCCCTACAATATACCACTCCTCCTCTTCCACATCCACAGATTGGTCCTTGGCTGGAGATTCGGGCAAAGGTGGACAAAAGCACTGACATTTACGTGTGTCCTTGAGATGTCGTTTTGGACTCTGACAAGTTCTGGCTGTTTCCTTTCGATGGGCTGACGCGATTGGCCCAGGGATCAGCTTTTAATCCACTAATGAAAACGAGCGATTAGATCTATAAACGTATAATAAACATGGCTCAGGTACTATAGTAGGCTGACTTTGGTATAGGACACAAGTAGGCTTTTGGAACGTGTGTTAATCCCTGATTTAACGTTGTTTTCTGCTTGCTTTTTTTATTTTTTCCTGACAAAGATGGCAAGGCCGTACTGTGGCATTAAATCTCCTAATCACTAGTGGGTACAAGCTTGTGGCAACATCCACGAGTCATTGCCCTCCAAGGAGATAGTTAATAATCAAATAAAGTTGGATATACAGACATATGGCTGCCACTGCTAAACAGTATCTCCAAGCAGTGAGCTGTAGTAAATTTAATGAAGCTTATGCCTTGGCTCCTACTTATGGGTATGCCTGGGGATATACAACTTAGGCATCTAAGGTCAAAACATAAAAATAGTCAAAAAGGGGGAGGTGGGAGTGGTTTGGGACTATCCTTTTCGGGATACAAATGGAAAACTCTGTGTCCAATCCTATTGATAAATTTTCAATTTTTCTGATCCTAAAACTAACAATGGAGGGAGAATTTTATGTTCCCATCAGGTAAAAACACCAATCTAAAATGCCTGAAACCATACACTTATGGCTGTGCAGATGGACTGGGAAAAGCCAGCAGAAAGGCTGACCCATCTAAACATCAAAAAAGATGACCCGGGTCAGACGGCCTGAGTCAACAACAACTGAGCATCCGTCTCTTAAGTAATATTGTGGGGTTGACCGTGTTTAACAATAATCTTGTGCCCTAATATGAAGTTTCTTCTCCAGATTGACGGAGAAACTTCCTACCTCATCCGGCCTTTTTTAGAGGACAAAAAAAGACCATGATGGTAATGAAACACTCCCTAACTCGTAAACTAGGCCAATTGTTACTGTGGTAATCTTCCTTAAAACAGGCCTAACGTATTAAGCTGAGTTGATACAAGGTTGATAATTGTAAAAGGCATAAGGAATCTGTGAAATCTATATCAGAACAAATTAACAAAGTAAAGTCCGTTTTATGAGTATGTGAATCTAAGGCAAAATATATTATACAGTGTAAGCGCTGACATCAGCAATGAATTATTCTGCCTAGGAGAATTTGGCTATGGGATTCAAACCCGCCCCCCCAAATTATAAAGGCCTTTTGCCTATAAGTGGGATATATGCAAGGAGAAAGGCAGTAAGTCCCTGTTGTCGAAGACCTGGTGTGAGCATGAAAAATGTTATGAGACGTCACTTGCTAGCGTACAACTGGCCTGTGAAATGCTAGAGAGCATTACAAAAGGCCACTAAAGCAATACAGCAAAATATTGGTCCCTCTGAGACAAGCAAGACTCCTCCGTCAATATCAGCTACACCTCAACAGCCTGGAGATACTGTGCAACAGTGGCAGCCAAGTGTCTATATATATCCCAAATCTATTTGGCTATTAGCTCTCTCCTTGGAGGAATAACTCACAGCGGATGCCACAAGCTTATGTCCTCTAGTGGTTAGGAGATGTTATAAGCCACAATAAGAACTTGTCACCCTTTATAGAGAAACCACAGTTTGCGGATTAGCATACCATCCAAGCATCTGTGTCTATGCTCACAGCTTAGCTTGACATAATAAGTGGTACTGCTTAAATGCCTGTACATCCAATAGCTTGTGCTTTGTTAGTATGACTAAAAAGGGTATCACTGGGAAAGCTGTCAATCCATGAAGGGAAACAACCTGAACAGACTGGAGTCCAAAATGACAACTCCAAAGAAATTAGACTGTTTTCTTCTCACCCACTTGTGCCCCTTTCCCAAAGCCCAGGGAACAAACTGCGGAAGAGGAGGCATGGTAGATTGTAAGGGCTGTGGAGAGATAGGGGTGAATCATGAGACTACAGGAATATAGTCTGGACTCCTGATTGATCAACATGCCTGTGCATACAAGCTTCTCCAACTGGACTATGGGAACCTTGGGTTGTTCAAAATTTGGACATAGATACTTGCAAAATGCACCAATTACCTAATTGTATGACATACTGAGTAACATCAATGTTATCTGCAAACAACTGTGTCATTATATTGTAGAATCCCTTAAAAATAAAATAAAATAAAAAATAGAGGAAAAAAATTTAAAAAATAAATAATTAAAAACAAAAGAATCACAGAAGTAGAGATATCAAGAAAATATAATCATCCATTCAAAATACTGCATATTTATATGCAAATGTTCCATTTTTTTTCTCATAATCTATAACAAGTTGAACATCTGCTGTATTTTATTTATTAAATATCAGGGTGTTTTAAGTAATAAATATTAACTGCATTCTTAACATTTTATTTATTTGTGCTTTTTATCTGTGTGAATATTTTTCCTGCATGTATGTATGTACCTTATCTTTCTAGGATACAAGTTTCAGAGCCTTTGGAACTAGAATTATGAACATACATGATAGGTACCATGTATGTGCTGGGAATTGAACCCAGTCCTCTAACAGAGCAGCCAGAGGAACCAGAGCAACCATTAAGCCATCTCTTCAGCCTCTCATTAAGCCATCTCTTCAGCCTCTCATAACATTTACAAAATGACTTAATTCACCATTGAAATGTTCTATCAAACAATTTTGTTTACATTTTCAAGAATTAAGATACTCCATTGATATGACAGATGGATTCTAACTTTTTTCCTTAATTTTTATTGAGCTTTTTTGCATTGCATACATTTCCCAGTCACATTTAGACCAATTTCCCCATCTATGCTTCTCCCCCCACCACCAGAAGTCATACATTCTACCATACATGTTAAGTTCTGTCTTGCATCTTTTTCTTAGTCTTTTCTTCACTTTTCCAAAGTAGAAGTTTATTGTTTTGGTCAGTTCTTTGAACAAGCCTTTTGTTGTTGTTATTGGTCCCTTTAATTTTATATTACTCCAAAATACACATGTATACACTCCACAAATATACCAAAATGACAAGGTCTGAAGGTAAACTATAGATTAATTCCAAAACATGTTTGGGATTCATATTTTAACAGTGAAGTTGCATGCAGATAAAAAGAAATATAATTTTATATTCCTAATTACATAGCAAGTTGATATATGTTTTAATGTACTTTTAAGGAAGAGATTTATTCTTTCTCATAAATCTTAGATCTTAGGAAAATACAGACATGCACTTCAAGCTATATCTATAGTAGCATCAGTCAATATGATATTATTTTTATTAAAATATCTACTTTCACTTACATATAAGGATTTAGTGCTATAATCCACAAATGAGGTACACCATAAGTAGTTTGTTTTTCTCAGCCTGTGTTACTTCACTTAGCATAGTGGTTTCTAGCTCCATCTACTTACCTGCAAATTTCATGATGCTGTATTTCTTTACTGCTGCATAGAACTCCATTGTGTAGATATACCAAACTTTTATTATCCACTCATCATTTGAGGCACACTTGGGTTGCTTCCACCTCCTCTTCCTCTAGTGTGAAAATAACTGCAATAAACGTAGTTTTGCATGTATCTCCGGATTTGTATTAATCTTTTGGGTATATACCCAGGAATATACTAACATTTTACAAATTGATTGGAAAATAAAGTGGCCAACATAATAACAAAATATATTTCTTTAAAATTAGAAGAGAAAAAAATAACCATTTAAGGTTGTTTAAAGAAACACTGGTTTAAAAATTAAATTTTATCTATCCTAAAATTACTAATTCAAATAAGTACAATCTAAATTTATACATAGCAAATCCAAGTAGAAAAAGTATCCTGCAATTTATACCATGATACACTATGAGTTTCTAAAAAGTAAGGGCAAAAGAAAAAGTCTTGAAAGCATCAAGAAATGATGCAATATTTTGCAGTGCAGATGAAAACCTGCTACTCCTTTGACACCAGGTCCACAGGAAAATGGCATATCAGTTCACAAATGCTCCAAGAGAATATTAACTGTGCATGCTACTTCCAATGAAACTGCCATGCAGGAATGAAGGGGCGGTAGAAATATGGTTCCATGAAGAAATGCTAAAAGAACCTCAGACCATCTTTAAGGCAAGAGCAAAGAAAAAAGTTCCCAGAGAAAAGGAAATGGGAAAAAAAAATACACCACAGTAGATGGAAAAATGCTTCAAATTAAAGGGTGAATGCTTCATTGGGTGCCCTGATCATTATCTAATTTATATTCGATGATCGTAGTTAATTGGGATATTTTCTGAAATAGCTAGAAAATATGCACAGAGTTGTTATCCAAATAATAATTAAATGCATCATCCAAATGGATATCTTATACTTTTTACATTACTGACATGGTGGATCTAAAGTTATCATTTGCAAACTCAAGTGAATGGAATGGAAAAGTGGTCACTACAGACTGGAAGGAGGTGAATTGAGATAGAAAATAGTCAAACAAGAGGCAGTAAAATTCAGATCTGGATTTATATAACACAGTGATATAGGTATTGGCTAAAACAATCTGTGATCTATTTCTTTTTCATTCTTAATACTTTTATTTTTTACATTTCATATAATATATAATAATAAAATTTCGACCTCCTACCTACTCATGCTCCCTTTTGCGCCACCCGCTACCAGATTTCAGGTATTCTGTCATATATGTTAAATCCTAGCTGGTGAAGCACTTGAGTATAACAAGCCTATGTAGGGCCACTCCCTTAAGGAAGAACTACTCTACTTCACCACAAAGTAATCATTTGTCAATAGTTCCTTAGATAGGTCTAGGGCCTGCTGCAATTTCCCTTGTTTTATGCTGTGTTTTTGTCTTATTGAGTCAGCATGGATCTTAAGCATGTTGTCATCATTGATTTAAGTTCATGAGCAAGTTTCCAGTTACCTGAAAGCTTCTGTTTCCTTATTTTCATGGAACGACTCTGGCTTTCACCATCTCTCTGCCCTCTCTTCCCCCAGTGATCCCTGAGCTATGGGTGGGTAAGGTTTAATTTAGGAGACTGATCCAGGAACACACATTCTGCAGTCTCGTGTTCCTCATACTTAGTCACTTGTTGTGGCCTTCTGTGTGTGCCTTACACTGTTGTGTCAGGAATCATTGCTGGTGAATATATTAGTGTTCTCTTTACCCCCTGATCTGCTATGTCCCATGAGCCTTAGCTGTAAAGGTTCCACTGTAGGTGTGTCACTTAGGGCTAGGCATCTCTCAGATATAAATTCTCTGTGTCTGATCAGTTGCGGAACTCTGCAATAGCTTCCATCTGTTGCAAAAAAGTAGCTTCATTGATTAGTGGTTTGTGGTCTATTTCACTGTAGCTATAAGTAGCCATATTTAGAAAACAGTAAGAATTTAATTTGTCTAGAAAGATGACAAAGATTGCATTTTCTTGAGAATCTATCACTTCCCCAGCTATGTTCATTTGGCTCTATTTAGTGTGTCCCAAGAACAGAGATTTAAGGCCAATTAGATAGCTGTTGTTTACCAACTAGACAACCATGGCACTNGGATCTTAAGCATGTTGTCATCATTGATTTAAGTTCATGAGCAAGTTTCCAGTTACCTGAAAGCTTCTGTTTCCTTATTTTCATGGAACGACTCTGGCTTTCACCATCTCTCTGCCCTCTCTTCCCCCAGTGATCCCTGAGCTATGGGTGGGTAAGGTTTAATTTAGGAGACTGATCCAGGAACACACATTCTGCAGTCTCGTGTTCCTCATACTTAGCCACTTGTTGTGGCCTTCTGTGTGTGCCTTACACTGTTGTGTCAGGAATCATTGCTGGTGAATATATTAGTGTTCTCTTTACCCCCTGATCTGCTATGTTCCATGAGCCTTAGCTGTAAAGGTTCCACTGTAGGTGTGTCACTTAGGGCTAGGCATCTCTCAGATATAAATTCTCTGTGTCTGATCAGTTGCGGAACTCTGCAATAGCTTCCATCTGTTGCAAAAAAGTAGCTTCATTGATTAGTGGTTTGTGGTCTATTTCACTGTAGCTATAAGTAGCCATATTTAGAAAACAGTAAGAATTTAATTTGTCTAGAAAGATGACAAAGATTGCATTTTCTTGAGAATCTATCACTTCCCCAGCTATGTTCATTTGGCTCTATTTAGTGTGTCCCAAGAACAGAGATTTAAGGCCAATTAGATAGCTGTTGTTTACCAACTAGACAACCATGGCACTACTGCACTATCAATGGTAATTCCCTATGCCAGTCATTGTGGTTATTGGGATTTAGAGGTGGGCTGGACTGTGGATTTTCACCCTTAGCAGTTTTCATAGTATCTTCTAGAGCTATGAGAGCTAATCTTCAGGGAGAAGAAATCCCAGGTTGATTACAGTACCATTTCTCAAAGACCTATATCCAAAGTATTTTTTGTCTTTAGCACTAGAGCCTTACCTTCAAGTTCTAGGAGGTAATCAAGTTCTGTGGCAGTACCCTTGTCATTTTTGGAGACTTTTGAATTAGTCTGACCAACAATTGGAAGGGAGGACTGGAAGGCAGGTTTCTCTTGTTTGGGACAGTGTTCCTTGTTACATATATATATATATATATA
>VZQC01003771.1:399048-465559 GCA_009823505.1 Rhizomys pruinosus | reverse complement strand
TCCTCCCCATCAGAGTTTATGCATTCTGCCATATATGTATTTTTTGAATTCACATTTTTCTCCTTTAATTTTATATTACTCTGAAGTATGCATATATGCCTGCCATCCATATACCACAATTATAAACTCTGAAAATATAGCTCAGTTTGCCTTGCTACTGAGTATTTTGTGCTGGCATCCACAGATGAAGGTTACCCTTTGTCATTTCTTTTTCTTGGTCTGTGTTACTTCACTTAGCCTAATGTCTTCTAGTTGCATCCATTTACCTGCAAATTCATAATGTTATCTTTCTTTACTGATGCATAGAACTCCGCTATGTAGATGTACCACATTTTCTCTGTCTACTCATAGATTGAGGAGAATTTTGTTGGTTCCAGCTCTTTTCTATGGTGAAGAGAGCTGCAATAAACATAGATGTACATGTATCTTTACAGTAGAATGAGTCTTGTGTGTATATACCAAGGAGTGGTATGAGCTAGCTTTTGGGTTTATTGATTCTTTGTATTGTTTTCTTTGTTTCTATTTCATTGATTTCTGCTCTGATTTTTGTGATTTCTTCTTGTCTGTTAGGTTAGGGTTCATCTGTTGTTGTCTCTCAAGTGTTTTTAGCTGCATTGCTAGTTTGTTTATTGGTCCTCTTTCTCCTTTTATAATGTAGGCACTAAGGGCTATAAACTTCCCTCATAGGACTGCTTTTAAAGTATCCCATAGGTTCTGCTGTATTGTATTGTCTTTTTCATTTAGTTCCAGAGATGTTTTTATTTCTTGCTTTATTCCTTCCTTGACCCATTCATTATTCAAGAGTGTGTTGTTTAGTCTCCATGTGTTCTTGTAGATAGTTGGGCTTATTCAGTTGTTGATAGTGAATTTTATTGCACTATGTTCTAATAGAGTGCATGAAATTATTTCAATGCTTTTGTATTTGTAGAGGTTTTTTTTTTTTTTTTTCTGTGTCCCAGTATGTGGTCGATTTTGGAGAATGTTCCTTGGGGTGCTGAGTAGAAAGTATATTCTCTGGTGTTCAGGTGGAATATTTGGTAGATATCTGTGAGGTTCATTTTGTGTATTGTATTTTTCAGGTCACATGTCTGTCTGTTTATTCTTTGTCCAGTTGACCTATCTAATGGGCTCATTGAAATACCCCATTATTAGTGTGCTGGGATTAATCTGTGCCTATCTAATAGCCTCAGTGGGATATTGATATCTACTATTATTAGTGTGCTGTAATCAATCTGTGCATTTAGGTCCTGTAGAATTGTGTTTATAAAGTTCTGTGCACTGGAGTTTGGTGCATATATTCATGATTGTGAAATCTTCATGGATAATTGATCCTTTGATAAGGATATTGTCACCTTCTTTGTCTTTTCTGATTAGTTTTACTTTGAAGTCTATTTTGTCTGATATTAGAATAGAAACTCCTTGTTTCTTTCTGGTACCATTTGATTGGAATATTTTTTCCATCCTTTCACTTAAGTTGGCACCTATTCTTGAGGATAAAATGGATTTCTTGTAGACAGCATATAGATGGGTTCTCTTTCCTAAGCCATTCTTCCAGTCTATGTCTTTTGACTGGGGAGTTCAGCTCATTAATATTTAAAGTTATTATTGAAAGATGTGTGGTGCTTCCTTTTACCTTATTTTCTGTTTGAATTCATCATACAGGTTTGTATTTCTGCAGTTATACTTTTAATCATTACTCTCTCTAGGTGCTTGGGGATAGTTGCTCCTTTCCTTTTACCTTTGAATTGCTTGAGTATTTTCTGAAGGGTTGGTTTCCTCGACATGAATTCTTTCATCTTTTATATGTCATGAAAGATTTTTCTTTCTCCTTCAACTACGGTTGATACTTTTTCTGGATATAGTAATCTGGGTTGGCATCTATAGCCATTTAGTACTGGGAATACGTTGGTGCACGTTCTTCTGGTTTTCATCGTTTGCACTGAAAAGTCAGCTGTAATACTGATAGGTTTTCCTTTATATGAAAATTGTGTTTTTTCTCTTGTGACCTTCAGTAATTAGTCTTGGTTTTGGGCATCTGGAGTTTATCTATGATGTGGCTTGGGGTATCCTTCTTCTGATCTTGTCTATTTGGTGTTCTTTGTTTTTCTTGTATTTGTATGGGTTTGTCATATTTAAGTTTAGGGAAATGGTCTTATATAATACTGTTGAATATCTGATCAATACCTTTGTCCTGGGATTCTTCTTTGTCCTCTAGCCCTATGATGTGGAGGTTTGATCGTTGCACAGCATTCCATATTTC
The DNA here is from genome assembly GCA_009823505.1 of Rhizomys pruinosus. Taxonomy (NCBI): domain Eukaryota; kingdom Metazoa; phylum Chordata; class Mammalia; order Rodentia; family Spalacidae; genus Rhizomys; species Rhizomys pruinosus. Next base: position 463,299 of record VZQC01003771.1, on the reverse strand, counting down.
CTGATTATTCCACTCTTGTGATTGTTTTAAGTTTTTTCATATTGTTTGTTTGGGCACTGTAGTTCTTCCACCTTGTCTTCCAGTGTTGCTATTCTACTTTCTGCTTCATCCAATCTGTTACTGAGGCTTTCTCCCATCTTTTCCTGCTGATTGGATGAGTGTGAAACTTACTTTTCCACTTCATCCAGTGATTTCTTTTGTATTTCCAGTTCCCTTTGAAGTTTGTCATTCTTTCCTTCTAGATCTCTTGATTCAATGGTCAGTTTCCTGTTTCATGTCAGTGTGGGATTGTTTCAGTGTTTACACTTTATTCTTGAGTTTGTCATTCTCTCCCTTGATTATGTTGATTGTGTCTACTATTGTTCTTTTAAGATCTGTGTTGTGGGTTATCTCCAGAAAAAAAAAAATTTCCTTGTTGGAATCTTCTATAGTACAGCTAGATTTTGTTGGGAATTTATTATTTGCTTTTCCCATGTTGTTGAATATCCTTTGTGCTCTTGACATATGTATTTGATTTGCCGTTTATAGTCTTAGATGAAATTCATATGCTTGTTACTTTATTTGAAGGCCAGTTCCTCTAGGTTGGAAGGTTTGTTGTTTCTTCTGTTACTTTGTGCTCCAAGTCACCTTCTCTTTTCCCACCAGGATTTCTGCAAAGGTGTGTGAGTGGCACTGCTTTTTGCCCACCCAATCCTGTCACTGTCAAGGTGACCATCAGGCCTTACCTGATCAGGTCTGGAAGTTGAAGCAGTTCCAGAAACTCTGCACCTGAAGCGACTGTGCTTGGATGGTCCTGGAACCCAGCCTGAACTGGAAGTGACTGGGCTGGGATTGTCCTGGAACCCTGTGCTGGAAGCAACAGATGGTCTTGGAATCCTGTGGCAGAGACGCTATGGCTGGGAAGGTCCTAGAACCTGCCTGTTGAGAGGCTCACCTAATCTGATGTTGAGAATTTTTAAGGTGTTTATTGCCAAGTTTTATTTCTTCACTGAGAAATTTCTGTTCAGATCCATGGTCCATCTTTTCATTGTGTGGTTTATTTTCCTTTTTTTTTTTTTTTTTACTTTTTTGTATATTGTGGATATTAATCCTGTCAGAGGTTTAGCAGGTGAAAATACCAAAATGATCTCTTTCAAAATGTCCAATAGAGTAAAATTTTCCCAGCACATGAAACTGATTGAGTTTTGAAGTGATGGAAGTGATTTTCCTCCAATCAGTTCTTCACATAATGCACATTGCTGGCAATATTATAATGTGCCTCATAAAAATACACAAGCTTTGTTTTCTTGTTTTTGGTGTTTTTGAGACAGGGACTCCCTGTAGCTCCAGCTGGCCCAGAAATTTCTTTGTAGACCAGGCTCGCCTTGATCTCACAGAGATCTGCATGCTTCTGGTGAGTCTTCAAAGCTCTAAGCAAATACATATATTTTTTCATCTTTTTTGATATTTTTTTGAGACAGGGTCTCCCTTTAGTCCCAGCTGGACTGAAGCTCACTCTGTAGACCAAGCTGGCATTGAACAAACAAAGATCCGTCTGCCTCTGCCTCCTGAGTGCTAGGATTAAAGACATGCACCGACATGGTAAATCATTGCTAGTAATTGAAGGAAAGTAAAAAAAAATAGAAATACAAAACACATTTTGAATGATCACGATGGTCTTTAAATCACAATTTAGGGACATGCATGGTTACACACACAATTTACTTCTAGAAATTTTTGAGGCAGAAACAGGAGGATCTCTGTGAGATCAAGGCCAGCCAGCCTGCTCTCATCAATGCCAGCTGGAACTATAAAGAAACCCTGTCTCAAAAAGGTTAAAATAAACAAGCCAAAATCCACAATGTAAGACATCAACATGGCTCAGGGGGTAAAAGCATTTTCCATGTAAGCCTGATGCCCTGGTTTTAAGCCAGAATTCCACATAATGATGAAAGGAGAGACTCCCACAGTATTGTCAGTTAACTGCCACAAACACTCTGTGACACATATGTCCACACACATACAGATCAACCAAAAGCACGCAAAATAATAAAGAAAATAAATATAAAAATATGATCTTCATATTCATAAATATGTACTACATGCATGTAAAACTACAACTCAGAATACTTTATTTTTATTGGTAATGAGACATTTTGTATACTAAAATGAGACAGAGAAACAATTACATGTAAAGTTAGAGGTTGAGGAGATACCCAGTATAATTTCAACACAAAATATTTATGTAAATTAATATTACACAAAACAGTAGATTGTCATGTGCATATATCAGGTGAGGAGATAGTGATAGCCACTATAATTTCAACACAAAATATTTAAGTAAATTAATATTACACTAAACAGTAGATTTTCATGTGCATATATCAGGAGTTGAACTGAGAAATTTTACATTAAAATTTTTATTTGGGGATCATAGATATGACTGAATGATTGAACGCACAAGTTTCTTTTTCAGAGAAACCAGGTTTGGTTCTGAGCTCCCATGTGGTGGCTTATAGCTATCTGTAACTCTAGTTCTAGAAGATCTGACACCTTCTTCTGTCCTCCCTGGGTAGTGCAGGACATAGGTGCACTTACATTTATGCATACAAAACACTCATAGACATAAAAACCCTACCTCTGTCATATCTCTAGACAAATGAAATATCTTACCATATGCTAATAGGAAATCTTGTATTTACAGCCAAGCTTATTGTACACCACTCACCTAAGAAGCTTCTCTTTGCAAAAGATGGAGGCTACTATAGAATCCCACAAATGGTCAGACACAGAAAATATACATCTGAAAGATGCCCAACCCTAGGTGACACCTACAGTTGAACGTCTACACCTAAGTCTCATGAAACTTAGTGGAATGAGGGGCAGAGAGAAAAGTGAGTGCACCTCTCAATGCTCACCAATGAGGCTTCCTTATACAACAGAGTGCTATGAACACAGAAGGCCACCACTGGCCAAGTTCCAAAAATGGGAGCCTCCAGGATCTGTGTCACTGGATAAGATTGCTCTATTAAAGTTCCCCTACCCAAGGCTCAGGTATCATTGCAGAAGAGGGGGTAGAAAGTTTGTAAGAACCAGGGATGTTTCTTGAATGTGTGGGAGCAAGAACCTTCAGACTGCTGGAAGCCTGCACATGTAAACTTGTGGAGATGCTGGTATTGGGTACAGGAAACATGCCAAATCAATCAGACAAGGTCCCAGAGTGAGGGAGAGAAATTGGTGATGGACTGGCCATGATCTGAGAACTACTGGAGACTGATTACTGGTGGATGGGGGAAATTTTGCCTTACTTAAGTTCTCTAGATGTGCTGACTAACATCCAGTGGACGAATTTGCACAGAAGGACATCTAGGCTCAACAGCTTGAGTGGTTATGAATTAGCAAGGACAGTGCCATGAATAGTTCTGATGAGGGGTTGGGGGCATGGAGGCTGGGTTTAATTTGGTTAGGAACCATTATATGAAATGTATGAATGCTCAAATTTTTATTTTAAGTGTAGGAGTGAGGTACCTGCATGTGTGTAATTGTAACAGTATCATGCAATGCATGTGGAAGTCAGAAGAAGATGTTGGATCCCCTAAGCTGGAGTTGTTTGCTGCCATATGGGTGCTGGGAATCAAACTTGGGTCATATTCAAGAGCAGACAGTCTGCTTAATCATTGAGCCATCTCTTCCACCCCAGAACCTAAGGGACTGTGGAAGGATTGACTACACCTCAGTCGATGAACTTGAACTGAGGAATCTCTCAGGATGCTAACTTGACACAATGGGCCCTGTCACAAGTGACAGTGTTTGAATTTCAGTGGGGTCCTGTGGAAGGGTTCTAAAGAGGAAGGCATATAAAGGTGATTATTGAGATGTTCTGTATGAAATATCCAAAATTCTATTATAAAAATATAAAAATTAGTGTTATTTTTCATCAACTCAGAGAAAAAAAGGAAGAAAGAGATAAATTACCTAGGAACAAACCTGACCAAACTCATTAAAAATCTCTACAAAGAAAATTTTAAATCATTCCTGAAGGAGCATGAGAAAGATACTAGAAGATGGAAGAAACTCCCATGCTCATAGATTGGAGGAATCAATACAGTAAAAATGACCATCCTGCCCAAAGTAATAAACAAATTCAATGGAATCCAAATTAGAACCCCCAGGAGCTTCTTCAAAGACCTAGAAAAAAAAATCCTAAAGTTCATATGGAGAAACAAAAGACCCTGAATAGCCAAAGCAACCCTGAGCAAAAAGTGCAATACAGAGGGCATTGCCATACCAGAATTCAGATGGTGTTATATGGCTATAGCCATAAAAACAGTCTGGTACTTGCACAAAACAGGCCCATAGATCAATGGAACAAAATTGAGCACCCAAACCTGAGTACATCCAACTTCAGCCACCTCATATTCGACAAAGGGAACAAGAAGTCTCAAAGGAGGAAAGACAGCATCTTCAGACAGCGGTATTGGCATAACTGGATCACCACTTGTGGAAGACTAAAACTAAACCCCTACCTCTCACCATGTACAAAGATCAACTCCAAATGGATTAAAGACCTCAATGTGAAACCTGAAACTCTGAAAATGATAGAAGAAAATATTGGTAGTAATCTACAAGACACGACATGAGAAAAGACTTTTTATTTATTTATTTTTAATTTTATTTATTTTTTGTATGTGTATGAATGTACTGTCTGCATGTAGGTTTATGCACCCATGTCGTGCAATGTCTCAGAGGTCAGAAGAGGGTCTCAGATTCCCCTGGAACTGGAGTTCTCCTGGAATTGGAGTTACAGACGTTTCTTAGCCGCCATGTGGGTGCTGGGATACAAATGGAAAACTCTGTGTTCCAATCCTATTGATAAATTTTCAATTTTTGAGATCTTGAAACTAACAATGGGAAGAGAATTTTATGTTCCCACAGGTAAAAATCAACAATCTAAATGCCTGAAAACATACAACTTAGGGCTATGCAGGATGGACTGGGAAATGCCAGCAGAGAGGTGACCCATCCTGAACATTAAGAAAGAGGAACCTCAGACTGCCTGAGTCACAGACACTGAGCATCTCTCTGAATACTATTGAGTTAACTGTTTATAATGTGCCCTAATGAAGTTTACCTTCCAGATACTGAGAAACCTTCCTACCTCTCCCCTTTATAGGAAAAAGAAAAACATTGTGGTAATGAAACCACTCCCTAACTGTAAATAGAGCCAATTGTTACAGTGGTAATTTCCTATAAAACAGGCATAATACGTATCAATTGATTGATAGGCATAGAACTGTGAAGAGGATTTTTCTCTATCTAGAGCCAATTCAATAGTAAAGTGTTTATAAGTTGTGTAATTAAGCAAAATATATACTACAGGAAAGCTCTGACATCAGCAATGAATTATTTATTCTGCCTAGGAGATGTGGCTAGGGGATTCAAACCCCCCCCCAAATTATAAAGGCCTTTTGCCTATAAGTGGGATATATCAGGAGAAAGGCAGTAAGTCCCTGTTGTCGAAGACCGGTGACGACTGGTGTGAGCATGAAAAATGTTATGAGATGTCATTTGCTAGCGTACAACTGGCCTCTGAAATGCAGAGAGCATTACAACAAAGGCACTAAAGCAATATAGCAAAATAGTTGGCTCCCTGAGACAAGCAAGACTCTTCTGTCAATACCAGCTACACCTCACCAGCCTGGAGATCTGTGCAACAGTGGCAGCCAAGTGTCTATATATATCCACAAATCTATTTGGCTATTAGCTCTCTCCTTGGAGGAAAACTCACAGTGGATGCCACAAGCTTATATCTCTAGTGGTTAGGAGATGTTATAAGCCACAATAAGAACTTGTCATCCTTTATAGAGAAACACAGTTTGCGGATTAGCATACCATCCAAGCATCTGTGTCTATGCTCACAGCTTAGCTTGACATAATAATTGTTACTGCTTAAATGGCCTGTATGTCTAATTGCTCGTGTTTTGTTAGTATGACTAAAAAGGGTATCACTGGAAAAGCTGTCAACCCATGAAGGGAAACAACCTGAACAGAGTGGAGTCCAAAATGACAACTCCAAAGAAATTAGACTGTTTTCTGCTCACCCACTTGTGCCCCTTTTCCAAAGCCCAGGGAACAAACTGTGGAAGAGGAGGCGTGGTAGATTGTAAGGGCTGAGGAGAGATATGGGTGAATCGCGAGACTACAGGAATATAGTCTGGACTCCTAACTGATCAACATGCCTGTGCATACAAGCTTCTCCAACTGGACTATGGGAACCTTGGGTTGTTCAAAATTTGGACATAGATACTTGCAAAATGCACCAATTACCTAATTGTATTACATAATGAGTAACATCAATGTTATCTGCAAACAACTGTTGTAGAATCCCTTAAAAAATAAGTAAATAATGGGGCTGGAGAGATGGCCTAGCGGTTAAGAGCGCCGACTGCTCTTACAGAGGACCCAGGTTCGATCCCCAGCACCCACGTGGCGGCCGAGAGCCGTCTGAGACTCCAATTCCAGGAGAACTCCAGTTCCAGGGGAATCCGACACCCTCTTCTGACCTCCGCGGCATTGCACGACATGGGTGCACAAACCTGCATGCAGACAGTACATTGATACACATACAGAAATACATAAAATAAAAAACAAAACAAACAAACAAAAAAAAAAGTAAATAAAAAGTTCAACTCAATACAAAATGGTGTCTCCTAAAGAGTTATTGGGCTCATTCATAAAAGAATTTAAAGAATGGACCCTCAGGGCAAGCACACTGGGAATCTTGGTAGCTGCCTTGAGAAGAATGTTGCAGAGAAGGATAAAAGTCATGAGGCTATGGAGATGAGAGCTTTAATAGAGGTTAGATGCAGCCCACTCACAGCCCAAAGCATTAAAGAAATCATGTTTAGAGAAAGCATATGAAGAAGAAAGAAGAAAAGGAGAGATTCTGCTTTTCTTGGCCAGACTTTCAGACAGCTACATATCTGTGGCCATATCCAGAAGCAGGATTCCAGGCAGAAAAATTCACCATCTCGTTAACACACTGGATATTCCACCCATCTATTTACCATGACTTAAGATTGAACCCACCTTCCCAGGATTTAAATGACCAGTGAAGCTGGAGAGGTGGGTCTTCCCATTGACTTGAAAACTTATACCAAGAAGATAGGAGTTTTAAGTTTGTCTGTTTGAGGCCCACAAAAAGACTCAGTGAGTAAGGGTGTTTGTTGCTCAGCCTAATGTCCTGAGTTCCATGGAGGAACCAATATGTTGAGAGGAGAGAATTGATTCTAAAATGTCCTCTGACCATGCCAAATGCTATTTGCTGGAAAAGGAATCTTTTATTTTTCTTGAAGGTTCATCAAAAATTTTAAATTACTTATATATTATGTGTGTGTGATATGTGTTGATGATTGTAGTGGGAATATGTGCATGCAAAGGCATATATGTGGAAGTCAGAAGACATCTTTGCAGACTTATTCTCTCCTACTATTGTTATGTGTGTTCTGGGGATTGCCTGGCAAGTGTTTACATGATAGACCATTTTGTCAGCCCAGCAAAAAAAAAAAAAAAAAAAATCAATTTAAAAATGCAAGAATCACTAAATCCTGCAGTAGTACCCAAATGAAAAGTTATACTTTCATTTTATTTTCATTTTATAGTGTAGCTATTATATAGCTACACTAGCTTCCCCTTAGGAATTATTTCTTTCAAAGTTCCAGAATGCAGAATTAAGGATGAGAGTCATGGTCTGGATATATGCAGTGTTACTATGATTGTCAGAACAAATAACCTAACTCTTAAATTTAGTTTTTTTATGTGTGGGCTGGAGCTCAAAGAACATATTACCCCAGATTTCTTCTGAAACCATCTGTCTCCTGGAAGTGTGTTGATGGAACTGTTTTTGGAACTTTGTCCCTAGTACTGGGTCCTAGAAGCCAGCCTCACCAATTTTATTCAAAATAGTTTCAGTTGAGGAAGTACAAACCTGACTCTACCCTAATCTTAACAGGCCATCTGGCCACTTCATTGCTGGTTCTACAATATCTCATTCACCCAATGCCATGTATTCTTCCCTATTTCCACTGTGCAATGGAAATGAGTGTGGCACATTTCAGGGCTTCAATATATTCTCAAGCTTACCCACATTCATTCATTATGTTTTTTATTTGATGTGTATTAGTGAATTTGTTGTATGTATGCAAGTAAACCTGTGTCCCCCAATGTGTGTGGAGGTCAGAAGTGGGCATCAGATTCTTTGGAACTGGAGTTATAGACAGAGGTTAGCTGGCATGTGGGTGCAGGGAATCAAACCTGGGTCCTCTGTAAGAGCAGCCAGTGCTCTTAACAGCTGAGACATCTCTCCAGCACCCACCCATTATCTTTTTGAGTGTGATAACAAAAGAAGGTTCCCAGAAAATTAAATCAGTTACCCAGCCCTTGAGACACAAGAGCACATTTCTGGGGTTAATTAAAAGTCCTTAGTACATTTGTGAAAGTTATTCCCATATATATGGAAGTTACCTTGTCAAAGTAATTGTAATGGAATGGAAGCACATAAGTTTTCTACTCAGACCAGGGAAATTTTCTTCCAACTATTTCATTTTTGAAAAAGAAATTGCTAATAACCTGAAATTGGATTTTTTTAATTTTATTTATTTTTTTGTGTGTGTATGAATGTACTGTCTGCATATAGGTTTATGCACCCATGTCGTGCAATGCCGTAGAGGTCAGAGAGGGTGTCAGATTCCTCTGGAACTGGAGTTAAAGACGGTTCTCAGCCGCCATGTGGGTGCTGGGGATCGAACCCGGGTCCCTTTCAAGAGCAGTCGGCGCTCTTAACTGCTAGGCCATCTCTCCAGCCCTGAAATTGGATTTTTTAACAGACATACATCAAAATGAAGAAAGGGGTTACATTAAGGAATGTATATGATGTATGTGAATGTGAATGCATGTGAACTAAACACTAACAGTCTACATAATTAACACACCCATCATGGGAGGAGAAAAGTAAGGTCCTCCAAAGCCAATATTATCAGTACTGAAAATAATAAAGATAACCATGCCATGTTTATACCATTTTTTTCCTTTTTGCTGTTTCAGTCATATGTCAACATTATTTAAAATAATGTTTTAATGTCCACAGAGAAGCCATAAATACAAAAAACATCCTAATGTTAATCTGTGTATATAACTCTAACAAAGAGTTTTCAAAGTTGTATTGCCAAAGCAATAAATCTTCCAAAACTATCCATAATACTGCTACTATTTATAATTTTATACTGAAATAAAAATTGGTATTTCACCATTAGAACAGAACTTTTTACCAAATGATGTACCTATATAAAGCTGGGAAAATTTACTTGATTTTTCCTTACTATCAAATATGTGCACTGATGAATTCTTATTAAACACTGTTAATATATTGCATTTTGCTTTAACAGTAACCCCAGAAAATCATGCTCTGTAGTTTTGAAGTTATAAGTGGACATTGTCTTAAGAATTTACATTTTTATTTGTGAAAAACATATTAAACTCATTACATTGAGGCAAAATGAGATAAAAGCCACACTGAGATTTATGTTTGGCTCAAGGTGTTGTGTGACCCTAAAATTCTGTCCATCATCATTTATCGTACAGGGAAATAGCTTGCAAATGTTCATGTTTTTCTAATACTAATTTGCACAATTATGGAAAACAATAAATATTTATAGTGCAAAGCTTTAGTATTCACCTATAATTGGTGAACTCCCTAGAGTTGCAAACAATAACAGTCTGTTTATTACACTGTGACATTGTAATAGCTTATTCTTGCAAATGGTGTTAATAGTTTTGATCTCACAATAAATTACTCGCCTTGTTATCAATAATTCTATGTGTTTACAAATATTCTGAATCAACTTTGTGAAAAATTCTTGATTCATTATGTTAATAAAATTAAAATACCATCTAATTAAAGATATCAAACTCTGGGACTAGAGAGATGGTTCAGCAGTTAGGAGCACTGGCTGCTCTAGCAGAAGACACAGGTTTGATTCCCAGCAGCCACATGATTATCACACACTCTTTTCTGGCCTCCCTAGGCACTGTACAGCACAGTTTAAGCTACCTGGGTGCAAGCAATAGACACCTACACATACAACATAAATTAAACGTTTTTACAATGGTATCAAACTCCACACATTTAATTATGGAAGCAGCTCAAGCAAATTTTGATTACCATATAGTGCCAAAATGTGTGGATCTGAAGGTGTAAAGGGAACATTAATCACAGGCCAAGCACTATGTTTTAGAAAAGTCCTATCTCCAACAGATGGAATAACTAAAAACACAATTTTCTCTTTTATTAGAAAGTGTTTCAAGTATAAAGAATAAATGAGTTTTTGCAATATATGTAGAAATATTGTTCATTAAAGGGGTGCACTTTTGATTTGTAGCTTTTATCTTTTATGTGTTGTTAATTGCACAGAAAAGAAACTAATTTTTTTCTTTTTTGGTCTTTTCAAGACAGGGTCTCCCTGGGGCCCCAGCTGTCCTGGAACTCACTCTGTAGACCAGGCTGGCCTTGAACTCACAAAGATCTGCCTGCCTCTGCCTCCTGAGTGCTAGGATTATAGGCATGTGCCACCATGCCTGGTGTAAAGAAACTATTTATAGACTTTCTTCTTCCCCTTCTTATGCCAGCCATCCCTCTTAAATTCATATATTCCATTTTAATTAAAATAAATATGGACATATATGGAGAAGTTATATCCTAGCCCAAGCAATCTTCTCCCTTCTTACTAAGACAATTAATGGATTATTAGGAAGTGATCATTATTTTACAAGTATGTCTAATTATGTTATTTGTTTAAAAATAACCAAGATAAGCAAATTAAATCAAAAAACTTATTTTATCCCATTATTTCAAAGATATCAGATCTATATTCATTTAGTCTCCTCATTATGAGACCTTGAAGACCCATTACAGCATGTGAAGAAGCACTTGAGATATGTTGGTTGCTCACCTCTTAATTGTCCCAAATAACATACAGAGAGTTAGAGTTGCCAAATCTTCAGACACATTTTCTGTCATATTGTTTCTTTCTTCCAAGTCCCAACAGAGAATGGGCTGGATACCAGCCACTAATCCAGGTGATTTTGGGATATTTGAAATCGAAGCGAAGTGTAGTATACTCCCCCTAACTTCCAAAGACTCATTTCATCTCATATCGAAAAATCATCCAGTTAGCCTCTAAGAGTACATGAGGACTAGTCTGCTCCATTTTTACTAAAAACCCAAGGTCTGATTTTTCTCTGAGACTGGAGGGAATTTCTGAGCTCTTTGTCCTGTAAACTAAAAGAGAAAGTGTTAGATTTTTGGAAAGGGGGAAAAAAGAACGCATTTAAAGTTGAGAAATAAGAACCAGAACAGACTGCAACAGGATAAGAATGTATACCTTATAAGAAATATACAGTATATGAGAAATGCTCCTTCATGGTAAAGAGCACCTCCAACCTAAAGAAGAGTGGTGGAAGATTTTATTCATTGAGCCCAGCTTGGATGGGTTCAATGCCAAGGTTTGGTGTCTTTGGTTAATTTAAAGGCTTCTTTTAAGCTTATTTCCCAGGCTGAGAAATCTGGTATCTCAAGCACCTAAGAAGGTGAGCTCCACAAACAGTTTGCCACCATACTGGGAGTGATAGCTTGATAAAGCCTCAGCAAGTCCAGACTGACAATTTAGGGCCAGTTAGCCATTTCAAGGGATTTATGACTCTATGGCTTCCTTAATGAAGCTTATGGCTCCTCTGCTATTCACACATTCTATCAGAAAGTTATATGTTTTCAACATAAAATGGCACAAGACAAATATCTTCCTTTTAAAAATAATAAGCAAAAAAATGGCAAAGAGGTATAAGACCAAAGAAAGAATGAAACTCATCAGAACAAATGGTACAATTGCATCTCTTACTGGCTACAGCCTACAAGACATCTATCTAGGCTTGGATGTACTCTCTGTGTACTGCCTTGTGTGAAAGGAAGTCCATTTTCCTGGCAGCTGTAACTCCTTAGCTCAACCATTGTAGTTTGGCTTCACAGCAGTAGACATCTTAAATGAAGGGTTTTCAACCCTGCCACAGCTCTGCCTAGAATATTAGACTTTTCTTGAACTCTGCTTAGAAGATTTTGTGCCCCACCACTTTTGTTCAGCATAACTGATGTGAACAAAAGTTCCCAGAAACAACAACAACAGCAATGACAACAACAACAACAACAACAACAAAAGCTGCATCTTGGACTGAGACTTCTTCAAGGCTGAGCAAACTCACTGACACTTCAGTGATTGTGGAGAGTTTGGCATGGTCCAGAGCCTGACTGTCATTTACGTTTGGGCATCTTTATCTCCCTAAATAGCCATTCCTTGCCCACCTCTTTGTCTGATGTAACATCTTGTCACTAACAGATAAAAACCTTCTGGATTGTATTAACTTAGCAAATCACCAGATTCTACCAATGGAAAAGCTAAGAAAATTTTCAGATGGGTTCCAAGGCTTTAGGCATAATTCTCCCTGCTCTGCTTGTAACTCACCTCTCTGATGTCTCCACCAATGTACTTGAAAAGTGACTTCTATTATAGTTTTTTGTTCTTTTACTATAAAATCATGACAAAATTGTTACCACATTGGAACTTGCAATGTATTTCTGTGCTATGGCCACTCATATTTTGGTCCAGAATAAACAATCTCATAACCCCTTTGAGATGAGAACTCATGTTAGTAGAATAACTTGTAGCAAGGCTACAATGGCCCTTCTCTGCTTGGATAAATAGATACAGTGCAAAGAATTCTGTGAAAACAACTTTCTGAAAAAATATATGAAGGCCACAACATTCCTTAACTCTACTCCCAAATAAAACTTTAGCATTAAAATTCTCACTCAGCCTCTGAGGGGTGGATCTTATTTAACTGAGATACTCTCAAAGCATTGCTCTTTTGTCACTATGCATATTGTTTTGTCACAAAATATAGTTTCTTTTCTAATGTTGCTAAACTTTTCAGAGACTATATACTCCTTCCAAACAATTTAAAGTGGTAATTAATTTTTAGGGAAATTAAAGGACAAATTGATCTTATTCTCATTATATGTCTGACTCAAGCTGTCCTCAGTACCCATACTGCAGTTTGATTATGCTTCTCTCAAAGTTTCTTCTTCCTGATTAAATAGCCTATCACCTTTAAATATAGCATCACACAAATTCTCAATATAGAAACATTCTTTGCTGTAGAATGACAGTAATAAACTCCTTTCAATATTCCCAGTGGTGTCCTCATTTCCATCTGAATCCTTGATTACCAAACTTGCTGGTATTAGAAATAAAACCTGAGGTCCAATGGCCCCAACCATACCACACAAAGAACACACAGACAAATTAACTTGGCAAACCAGATTTTACTTTTGAAAAGGTTGTGATGTGTGGTCAGTCAGATCCAGCAAGCACTCAGGACCCAGAATCTGAATGTGTTTTACCCCTAACAAATTGTATTATGTCTTTTCCCCATTGCCTGGGGTCCAATCTCACAGTATTCCTGGTTGACTAATTTAAAAGAATTGGTGCAAAGAAAGAAAAGCTCCACTGCCCCAGTCCATCACATTCAGGGTGCATTCAGGTATTCTCTTAAACAAAAACCTTACAGGGTGGGGTGGGATTAAAAGGGTAGAATGTCTTGTTATAAACCAGGTTTGAAAGTACAGACTAATATTTAACATTTCTTATAATGTGATCTAGAGTAATTAACCTGAGAAGCTCTGGGCATGCTTGTGTGAGATTCCTAGATGAGGTTAGTTTCTGTGAATATGTAGGGAGGTTATTTAGGTTAACCAAAGTAGAAAGATCCTATAAAAGTTAATATTCCATAGCCTTGGGGTCATCTACCAAAAAGAATAGCAAAATTTGACCCTGTCTTCTTCTTGAGTACAAACACTAGCCACAAATGAAAAATTCTGTTGTGTGAAACTCTTCTCAGGAGACAAAGGAAAACATTTACTCACCCCATATAGGTCACCAACAATGGACGAAATCAATAAATATGCCAAATTCAAACTCAGCCAACCCATGAATTTATTGGGTTTAAATCAAGTATTGAAGTAGACCAGAGGCACCTCCTTTACAGAAAGTCAAACTTCAGGCTGAGATTCAATTCAAACATTTGCAATCCTGAAGTTTATGCATAGTGTGCAGGCAGCATGCCAGGAGGGCTGGAGGGATGGCCTGGCGGTTAAGAGCGCCGACCGCTCTTACAGAGGACTCAGGATCGAACCCCAGCAACCACATGGCGGCTGAGAACCATCTGAAACTCCAATTCCAGGAGAACTTCAGTTCCAGGGGATTCTGAGACCCTCTTCTGACTTCCACGGCATTGCACAACACGGGTGCACAGACCTACATACAGACAGTATATTCATACACATACAGAAATAAATAAATAAAAAAAAGTCCCTGCTCCTCCTCAGTCTTTACTGCTTATACTATGGAGAGAGTGGGGAGGCTGGTGAATCTGTCAAGTTTCAGGGACTTAGCTAGATTTTTGAGTTATGGAAACTTAAAGTGCCATCCTCTGAGATGGAATGATTTAATTGTACCCCAAATTTTAAGTCTATTCAATAATCTATTACTGTGAGGTTGTAAGTCCTAGTGGGAATTTTCTACTGTTAGTTAAATTAACATGGCTTCAAAATCCCTTCTGAAAACCCTGAAGAAGGAGACTTCCCATCAGAAGATGGAAAGACCTCCCAAAGCTCATGGATTGTAAAAATTAATATAGTAAAAATGTCCATTCTACCCAAATTAATATACAGATTCAATGTAATCCCAAATAAAATCCCCTTGAGTTTTTCACACGCTTAGAAAAAATATCCTTAAATTCAAATGGAAAAACAAAAGCCCAAAATAGCCAAAGCAATATTAGGTGCTTGGGGTTGGGGGACACTATACCAGACATCAAACTATATTACAGGGCCATAGTCATAAAAAAAGCTTGATACTGGCACAAAAACAGACCCATATACCAATGGAACAAAATTGAAGATCTGAAATTGAGCACTTACAATTTCAGCCACCTCATATTTAACAAAGTGGCCAAGAAGATTCAATGAAGGAAAGACAGCATGTTCAACAAATAGTTTGGGCAAAACTGGATCAGCACTTGTAGAAGAATAAAATTAAACCATTACCCTTCACCCTGTACAAAAATCAACTCCAATTGGATCAAAGACTTCAACATGAAACATGAAATTCTGAAGGTGATAGAAGAAAACATTGGCATCAACTTACAAGACATACATGTAGGAGAAGACATTCTGAATCAGCAGAAGTGCAGGAAAAAAAGTCAACAACTAACAATTGAGACCTGGATAAACTCAAAAGCTTCTATTTAGTGAAAGAAACAATCAAGGAGGTGAAGAGAAAATCCAGGGGGTGGGAGGAAACCTTCACTGCTGATACACCTGGCAGAGCATTAACTTCCAGAGTATATAAACTACTCCAAAAACAAAGAAGTAAGAAAATAAAAGACGCACTCAAACACTCGAAAAGATGGAGGAAAGAGTGGAACAGAGAAGTCACAAATGAGGAACTATAAGATGGCTGTGAAACATTTTAAAAAGTGTTGAACATCCCTAATAATTTAGGAAAGTCATATTAAAACCACCTTAAGATATCATCTAACTCTGATAAGACTGGCTAGGCTCAAGAAAATAAATGAAACAGGAGATCTCCCAAGACCAGCTGAAGCACAGGAAGGTAGGTAGGAACTGGATACTTCAGCAAGGCTGATTATTGATTGACTTAATCTAGTTAATCTTGTTGTCTTTGGCTTAACTGACTTTTGTGGCTGTGGGGGTGGAGTTTTCTTTCCCAGCTGGTATAAAAGGTAGGGTTGGTGAGACTTGAGATCTGAGATCTCCCAAGACCAGCTGAAGTGCAGGTACCGGTGGCTAAACAGCAACAGCCCCCCCCTCCACCCCCCGCCAACTGGGATTATGAAGGCATCTGAAGGAGGCAAGCAAAGCAAGCCTTCAATGCAGTGAAGAGGCATTTGTAACTCACTTTGGAATACAGGCAAGGAGAAGCCCATATACCAGGAACACGAAGAAGAGACAACATGAGAAAGGGGCAGGATAATCCTTCACCAAGCTCTACCAACCCTATGGAAGATTCCTTCAGTGGGATCCTCCTGGGGATGGCCCAGGACACAGATATCAGAAACACAATTGTGAACATACTTAAAGAACTACAAGATGATAAACAGCAAATCAAGGAACTAAGAGAAGAGAATGAAGAACTCAAGAAGGACCTAGAGAGAGAGAATGACAAACTCCAGAAGGAATTAGAAACACTGAAAAGATCCCATGCTGAAAAAGATAAGGAAGCCAACCAGGGAAGCAAAGAGCTAAAGGAAGAGATTTAGAAGCTCCAAAAAAAAATGTAGAAATACTAAAGAAATCAGAAGAGGAAATGAAAAAGGAAATCAAACACTCATCCAATCAAGAGGAAAGGAATGGAAAAAGCCTCAGAAGCAGAATGGAGGAAGCAGAACAAAGAATATCAGACCTGGAGGACAACACAGAACAACTAAAAACCTCAAGGAAAGATTATGAAAAATTTAAAAATACACAAAAATGGAACAACCAGGAGCTGTGGGACACTATGAAAAGATCAAACCTCCGCATCATAGGAATAGAGGAAGGAGAAGAATCCCAAGAGAAAGGTATTGATCAGATCTTCAACAGAATAATAGATGAAAACTTCCCCAAACTAAAAAAGGACAAACCAATACCAATACAAGAAGCACATAGAACTCCAAACAGACAAGATCAGAAAAGAAATTCTCCACGCCACATCATAGTTAAAATGCTGGACACCCAAAACAAAGAGAAAATTCTTAAAGCGACAAGAGAAAAACAACAAGTGACCTATAAGGGGAAACCTATCAGAATAACAACGGACTTCTCACAGCAAACGATGAAGGCAAGAAGAACCTGGAGCAAAGCATTCCCAGTGTTGAGGGACAATGGATGCCAGCCCAGGTTACTATACCCAGCAAAAATGTCAATCATAGTGGAAGGAGAGAGGAAAATCTTCCATGACATAAACAACTTGAAAGAATACATGTCCGGAAAACCAACCCTTCAGAGAATACTTGAAGCAATCCAAAGAACAGAAGAAAGGAGCAACCAACCCCAGGCAACTAGAAGGAGAAATCAATAAAAGCATAACTGCAGAAGTAGAAACCTAAATCAAAACCGCAGATGGATAATAAGGCAAAAGGAAGCAACACAAACCTATCAGTCATAACCTTAAATATTAATGGACTAAATTCCCCAATCAAAAGACATAGACTGGGAGACTGGATTAGGAAACAGAATCCATCGATATGCTGTCTGCAAGAAACACATCTTACCTTCAAGGACAGGCACCACCTTAAAGTGAAGGGATGGAAAAAAATATTCCAAGCAAATGGTACCAAAAAGAAAGCAGGTGTTGCTATTTTAATATCGGATAAAATAGACTTCAAAGTAAAAGAAATCAGAAGAGACAAAGAAGGCCATTACATTTTCATCAAAGGAACAATCCACCAAGAAGATTTCACAATTATGAATATATATGCCCCAAATTCTGGTGCACCAAACTTTATAAAGACAATTCTCCAGGACCACAAGTCACAGACTAACCCCAGCACACTCATAGTGGGAGATTTCAATACCCCACTGAGTCCTTTGGATAGGTCAACAGGACAAAAAATAAACAGAGAGACATCTGAACTGAACGATATGATACACCAAATGGACCTCATAGACCTCTACCGAACATTCCATCCTAATACCAGAGAATACACTTTCTACTCAGCACCCCACGGAACATTCTCCAAAATCGACCACATCCTGGGACACAGAAGAAACCTCTACAAATACAAAAAGATTGAAATAATTTCATGCATCCTGTCAGACCACAGTGCAATGAAGCTCAACATCAACACCAGGACAAGCCCTCCTGCCTACAAGAACACATGGAGACTAAACAACACACTCTTGAATAATGAATGGGTCAAGGAAGAGATAAAGAAAGAAATAAAAACATTCCTGGAACTGAATGACAATGACAATACAACACAACAAAACTTATGGGATACCTTAAAAGCAGTCCTAAGAGGGAAATTTATAGCCCTGGGTGCCTACATTAGAAAAACAGAAAGAGCACAAGTGAATGATCTAACACTACAGCTAAAAGCACTTGAGAGGCAACAACAGATGAACCCTAAACGCAACAGACAGGAAGAAATAACAAAAATCAGAGCAGAAATCAATGAAATAGAAACAAAGAAAACAATACAAAAAAATCAATGAATCCAAAAGTTGGTTCTTTGAAAGAATAAACAAGATAGACAGACCTCTAGCCCAGTTAACCAAAACAAAGAAGAACAACTCCAAATCAATACAATCTGTGATGAAAAGGGAAATACCACAACAGACAAGGAAAAGATCCAGAAAATCATATGGGAATACTTCAAAAACCTATACTCTACCAAGTTTGAAAACCTAGAAGAAATGGATGAATACCTGAAATCCTGAGAATCACCAAAGCTCAACCAAGAAGAGATCAACAGATTAAACAGACCCATAGTACATGAAGAAATTGAAGATGTAATAAGAAACCTCCCAATTAAAAATAGCCCAAGCCCAGAGGGTTTCACGGCAAAATTCTATAAAACATTTAAAAAAAAACTACAACCATTATTACTGAAATTGTTTTGAAGGATACAAACAGAGGGAATTCTCCCAAACTCCTTCTATGAAGCCAGCATCACTCTATTACCCAAACCAGGAAAAGATTTAAGTAAAAAGGAGAAGTATAGATCCATCTCACTAAGGAACACAGATGTCAAAATATTAAACAGGATACTGGCAATTAGCATACAGACCCACATCAAGAAGATCATCAATCATGACCAAGTTGGATTCATAACAGAGATACAGGGATTGTTCAACATACAAAAATCAATAAACATCATCAAACACATAAGTGGAATGAAAGACAAAAGTCGGAGAGGGGAAGCTGCCGAAACCCTTTGGAGCCCAGAAGATTGTGAGTGAATCCCAGGTGTCCAGCTTTGAGCTACTTTGCTGGACATAAGTTTTGTTTGAGAGTGCCTGATTCTTTCCTGTGAAATAAGGCAGTACTTGTTTTGGATTTTACAGCAACCCACAGTTAAGAGACTTTTAATAGACTGAACTATTAAGCATTTGGACATTTTAAGGACTGTGGGTTTTTTAAGGTTTTACTGTCTTAGATTGTGGTTAATGTTTACATCATATTTTGGGGATAAGAACTAGAAAGGTGGTGATTTAATAGTGATGTGTTTTGTGTGTCAAGTTGACAAGGGGTTAATTGTGCTGGATAGCTTTAGTGTCACCTTGACACACCTGGGTTGAGGGAGCCTCAATTGTGGAATTGGCTCCATGGATTGGCCTGAGGCCACATCTATGGAGTATTGTCCTGATTGTCAAGCAGTGTTGCAGGGCCCAGCCCACAATGAGAGGTACAACCCTGTGCAGGTTGTAGTGTACATTATAAGAAGGCAGGCTGGGCATGAGCCAGGAGAGCAAGCCAGTGAATAGCATTCCTACATGGCCTGTGCTTCAGCTCTTGCCTCCAGGTTCCTGCCCTGAGTTCCTGCCTGGGGCTCCCTAAGTGATGAACTATGACCCAGGAGATGTAGCTGAATAAACTATTTCCTCCCCAAGTTGGTGTTTGTCAGAGTGTTTTGTGCCAGCAATGGAAAACAAATTAGAACACACACCATCATCTCAATTGATGCAGAAAAAGCCTTTGACAAAATCCAGCATCCCTTCATGCTTAAAGTCCTAGAGGGAATTGAATAGAAAGGATCATTCCTCAAAGCCATATGCAGGGAACCCACAGCCAATATCATCCTAAATGTGGAAATGACAGAAACATTCCCTTTAAAGGTAAGAACTCGGCAAGGCTGCCCCATGTCACCACTCCTCTTCAATATAGTGCTTGAAACACTAGCTAGAGGAATAAGGCAGAAAAAAGGAAATTAAAGGAGAACTAATTGGAAAAGAGGAAGTCAAGCTATCCGTATTTGTTGACGATATGATTGTTTACTTAAGGGATGCTAAAAACTCCACCAGAAAACTCCTAGAAATGATTAACAGCTTCAGCAATGTGTCAGGATACAAAATTAACCTAAATATGTCAATGGCCTTTCTTTACAACAAGGCAACTGGAGAAAGAATTCAAGGAGATCTTCCCACTCACAATAGCCTCAAAAACAATAAAATACCTAGGAACAAACCTAACCAAAGACACCAAAGAGCTCTACAACAAAACTTTTAAACCTTTAAAGAAAGAAATTGAAGAAGACATCAGAAGATGGAAATACTTCCCATACTCTTGGATTGGGAAAATTAACATTGTAAAAATGTCCATTCTACCAAAACTCTTGTATATATTTAATACAATCCCAATCAAAATTCCCAAGCGTTCCTTCACAGGCTTGGATAAAAAAGCCCTTAAATTCATTTGGAAAAACAAAATACCCCCAAATAGCCAAAGCAACCCTGAGTGAAAAGAGCTACACAGAGGGACCTCTATACAAGACTTCAAACTATACTACAGGGCTATAGTCATAAAAACAGCTTGGTCCTGGCACAAAAACAGACCTGTTGACCAATGGAACAAAACTGAAGATCCAAACCTGAGCACATACAATTTCAGCCATCTCATATTTGACAAGGAGGCCAAGAAAACACAATGGAGAAAAGACAGCATCTTTAGCAAGTGGTGTTGGCAAAAGTGGATCACCACTTGCAGAAGAATGAAATTAAACCCCTACCTCTCGCTCTGTGCAAAAGTCAACTCGAGATGGATTAAAGACCTCAATGTGCAACCCCAAACTCTAAAGGGGATAGAAGAAAAAGTGGGCAGCAGACTACAATACATAGGCATAGGAAAAGACTTCCTAAATCAGACATCAGCTGTGCAAGAATTAAGGTNCCCCCCCCCCCAAAAAAAAACAAGCAACAAATGCTATCCTTCTTCTGTGGATGGTAGCACCAAGTACCTATTTGTAAGCCAAATTATGCAATGCTAATGTTATATTCCTCTTTATCTTAAAGCAAGTGTGCTCTTATAATGTGGATCTATTAACAGGCTCTCGAATTAACCTACCACTTATTTTTAGACTTTGTAATTTTGTATATGGTTGGAGAGTACGTAGGCATATTTTAGAGTAATATAAAATTAAATGGGAAAAATGTGAATCATGAAATATGAATTGGAAATAAAATACAGTTTTTGTCAGAAGACATAATTTTAGTATAGTGTGACATTATATATATGATTATATATGCATATATATATTTATATATGTTGAAGCAATACTAATTGGAGGGAACAACAACAACAACAAAAGAACTGGGAAAAAGAATCAAATTAAACAGTAAAGTTCTCCCCAAAGCTATAATCCTCTACTTTGAAAAACTTTAAAAAGTTTCAGAAAAAGATAAAATTCATATATGGCAGAATGCATGTACTCTGGGCGGGTGTGGGGGCATGGAAAGGGGAATGAATCTAAAGTGAACTGAGAAATGACATATGAAATGCACAAAACTTCAATAAAATATTAAAAATGATCTAAGTTTATACTTAGACAAATGCTTTTCTCAGCCTTAAGGAGAGAAGCCTCTCTTTATCCTGAACACCAGTGAATGCACAGTATTGCAAAAGCAATCAGTTTTGGATGGGAGAAAGGCTCATGGGACCCTACCCCTGTCTTATTGAGTTATAGGCTGCTGAAAGATACTGGAGATTAGGAAGTAGTGTCCTTTCTTGTAGACCCACAGCTGAGCCCAGCAAGTGCTAAATGGATATTTCTGAACCTATGGATGGTCACACAGTGACCTTGGTTATAACCATTTGTCACACAACAAAACAGAAAAACACTGAATGTAGGAGGAGGATATGCAGAGAAGAGGGGAAGTTCAGAGTCATTGTAGCTGAGTGCTTGCATGAAATCCATACATGTACATATGCATGTTTGAAAATTACAAATAACAAATGTAATAAATAAAAAGCTAGCTGGTCATAGAGGTGAACACCTTTCATTCCAGCACTTGGAAGGCAGACAGAGGCAGATCTCTCTGATATTGAGGCCAATTTGATCTAAATAGCTAGTTCCAGGTCAACTGGGGGTACAGGAAGAACCTGTTTCAAAAGTAATAAAAATGAAAATAAATAAATACTGTTCAATAGTTTTGCCTTGGGATTCTTCTCCCTCCTCTATCTCTATGATGCAGAAATTTGGTCTTTTCATATTGTCCCACATTTCCTGGTTGTTCTACTCCTGTTTTTTTTTAATTTTTCATAATCTTTACTTGAGCATTCTAGTTGGTACATGTTATCCTGCAAGTCTGATATTCTTTTTTCTGCTTCTTCCATTCTGCTTCCAAGGCTTTTATACCATTCTTTCCAGTTGATTGGTTGAATGTTCAATTTCATTTTTCATTTCATCCTGTGATGTCTTTAGTACTTCCACTTCCTTCTGGAGCCTATCATTCTTATCTTGTAGCTCATTGGTTGGTTGGTCATTTTCTTTTTTTCATTTGGGCCTGGGATCTTTTCAGTATTTCCACTTCCTTCTGGAGTTTGTCATTTTCTCCCTTTAGTTATTTCCAATGTTTGTCAATATCTCCCTCTAGGTCATTCTTGAGTTTTTCAATCTCTCCCCTTAGTTTTTTTCCAATGTTTGTGATTATCACCCTCTACGTATTTCTTGAGTTTTTTTATCCTCTTCGCTTAGTTCTCTAAATTTCTTTGAATATGTTCAAAATTGTTCTTCTAAAGTCCATGTTTTGGTTTCCTTCCAGGGAGATCTCATTGTAAGAATTTTCTGGTCTTTTGTAGCCTTTCTTTACACGAACAATAAACAAATGGAGAAGGAATATAAGAAGACCTTCCCACTCACAATAGCCTCAAAAATAATAAGATACCTGGGAGCAAACCTAACCAAAGATACCAAAGACCTCTACAACAAAAATTTTAAACCCCTGAAGAAGGAGATTGAAATTGACTTCAAAAGATGGAAAGACCTCCCATGCTCATGGATTGGGAAAATTAATATAGTAAAAATGTCCATTTTACCAAAATTAATATACATATTCAATGCAATCCCAATCAAAATTCCTATGAGCTTCTTCACAGACTTAGAAAAAAATCCTTAAATTCATATGGAAAAACAAAAGACCCAGAATAGCTAAAGCAATCCTGAGTGAAAAATGCAATACAGGGAGGATTGCTCTACCAGACTTCAAACTATATTACAGGGCCATATTCCTAAAGACAGCCTGGTACTAGCACAAAAACAGACCTATTGACCAGTGGAACAAAATTGAAGATCCAAACTTGATCTCATACAATTTCAGCCACCTCATATTTGCCAAAGGGGAAAAAAAATCAATGGAGGAAAGATAGCATCTTCAGCAAATGGTGCTGGCAAAATTGGATCACCATTTGTAGAAGAACAAAATTAAACCCCTACTTCTCACCCTGCACAAAAATAAACTCCAAGTGGATCAAAAATCTCAACATGAAGCCTAAAACCCTAAAGGTGATAGAAGAAAAAGTTGGCAACAACCTACAAGACATAGGCATAGGAAAAGACTTTCTAAAACAGACAGCAGCTGCACAGGAAATAAGGAGAACAGCTGCCACATGTGACCTCATAAAACTCAAAAGCTTCTGTACAGTGAAAGAAACTATCAAGGAAGTGAAGAGAAAACCCACAGAGTGGAAGGAAATCTTTACCAATGATACATATGACAGAGCATTAACAGCAAAGAATATATAAACTACTCAAAAAACAAAGAAGTAAGAAAACAAATGATCTACTCAAAAGATGGAGTAAAGAGCTGAACAGAGACTTCACCAGTGAGGAATTAAAGGTGGCTGAGAAACATCTTAAAAAGTGTCCAACATCATTAATAATTAAGGAAATGCAAATTAAAACCACTCTCAGATATCATCTCACTCCGATAACACTAGCTAAGATCAAGAAAAAAAATGACATATAAAATGCTGGAGAGGTTGTCGGGAAAGGAGAACACTCATCCACTACTGGTGGGAATCTAAACTTCTATAACCACTATGGAAAGCAGTGTGGAGAACCCTTGAAAGACTCAAAGTGAACCTACCACCTGATCCAGTCATACCACTCCTGAGTATATACTAAAAAGACTGATCCTAAGCAAAGATGCATGCACATTCATATTTATTACAGCTCCCTTCACAATAGGGAAGAGCTGGAACCAACACAAATGCCCCTCAACAGATGAGTGGATGACAAAAATGTGGTACATCTACACAATGGAGTACTACTCAGAAGTAAAGAAAGATGACATTATGAACTTTGCAGGTAAATGGATGGAGCTTGAAGCCATTATACTAAATGAAGTAGCACAGTCCCAGAAAAACATTAAAGTTGAATTTGCAAATGGTTGAGAGGAAAACTAGAGCTGGAGGGGGTTAGGGAGAACTTCCCAGAAACAGGTAGAACCAACTATGTGAAATTATTTGCAATGTTAAATATGTTAAAAATTGATAAGTGATCATTAAATTACTCTGAACAGATAATTCTGACTTTCAATTTGAAATTCATTCATGCGTTCATTCATCTGTTATGTTCTGTGGAAAGACCTGTTCACAATTAAGTCTTTGTCATTGAGCAACAAAGACATACATCTGGCTCTTTGAAATTTTCATATATTTGGAGAAGCCATGTTACAAGCACATACAATAGATGGATGAAATATATTGTTTAAAGATGATAAATATATGGACAGAAAAATAAAAACAGAGGATATGGGCTGGAGAGATGGCCTAGCGGTTAAGAGTGCCGACCGCTCTTGCAGAGGACACGGGTTCGATCCCCAGCACCCACATGGCGGCCGAGAACTGTCTGAAACTCCAATTCCAGGAGAACTCCAGTTCCAGAGTGTGTCTGAGACCCTCTTCTGACCACCGTGGCATTGCACGACACAGGTGCACAGACTTGCAAGCAGACAGTACATTCATACACATACGGAAATAAATAAAAATAAAAATTAAAAAAAAAACAGAGGATATGACTAAATAGGACAAAGGGAAGTATGAAGTAAAATTTATAGTTATAGAGGACTATAATAAATGAACATTTAAGGGCTTAAGAGATGCCTCACTCCTTAAGAGAGGCCCCAGCATACTTTCAGAGGACCAAGGTTCAATTTCCTCTATCCACATTCTGGCTAACAACCATCTGTAACTCTAGTTGCTGGGAACCCAACTCTCTCTTCTGACAATCATGGGCATTGCTTGACATGGGTGCATGTAAAACAGGAAGGGAATACACTCATACAAGTAAAATAATTGAAAAAACGATTAAAAGCAAAATTTGAGCAAATTATTATTATTTTTTTTTTTTTTTTGGTCTTTTCCGAGACAGGGTCTCCCTGTAGCCCCAGCTGTCCTGAAACTCACTCTGTAGACCAGGCTGGCCTTGAACTCACAAAGATCCGCCTGCCTCTGCCTCCCAAGTGCTAGGACTAAAGGTGTGCGCCACCACACCCGGCATATATAAACAGTCACACATTTATTTCCTTTACAGCCACTCTAAATGTTTCTTTAATGTTCATATCCTTTCTCTCCTCAGGAAGCATTTAAGGTAACCTGAGGAGAGAAAGGATATGAACATTAAAGAAACATTTAGAGTGGCTGTAAAGGAAATAAATGTGTGACTGTTTATAGGAGGAACAGTGGGAATGCTGGAGCAGAAAGATGGAGTGAAGAGAAAGTAGGCCATTTTCAGAACACAGATGTTTATTCTCCAGGACATGAGGAACCATACTGGGATGGAAACAGAAGATAGGTCTCATCAGACTCATCTTATAGGGTACATTGTTGGCTGTAACTGTGTTGAGTTCTTTCTGGGAGAATGCTGCCAAAATAGCCAACTGGGAATCACTTATACTAATTCAAGAGGGAGAAATTTATGGCTGTAGCAGTGGAAGGGTAAAAAATGGAATCTATTATGTTAAGTGAAGTAGCACAGTCCCAGAAAAACAAAGGATGAATGGTATCCTTCATGTGTGGATGCTAGTGCCAATAGCCTAATTGTAAACATTTCCTGTTGGGAGTGATGCATATTGGAAAGAACAACATCAAGAACAGAAAAGACTGCATCAAAGAACTGACTGAAATTGTGAATCTGGTGGGGTAGGGGGGTTGGGAGAGGGACAGGGGTCTAGATTCAATTTGCAACATAATCTTGTACAAAAATATATATGTAAAACAATAAATTTAAGAAAATGGAATCTATATACTTGCTTAACTTGGAGCCCATGTAATTTTCTGATGTAAAAAGCATGAGTTACACAAGTGAGGGTTGAGGTTCCAGTGTTCTTACAGATGCAACAGCAAAGATAGAATCTTGATGAACTCAGACGGAGGCTCAGGATGGAATGTATTTCAGGATTATAAACACCATAAAAGTGGCTTTGATATTTAGTAGTTTTAGATGACATCATAGCCACACAGGTAGAAAAGTTGAGAATATAGTTGACTATAGATTATAAAGATTAAGAGCAAGATTTAGGCTTTAGAAAATAACATTGAGAATAAATAATTTAATTTCTTACAATCAATAATTATGGGCCAAAACACATACTCTTTGTTTCCCTCCTCCTGTGTAGTTTCATGGCCCTGTATATCACATTTTCTTCACAATATACCAGACAACATAAGCAAATGATCCTTTTAAGTACTTTGCAGAATTATTGTCCCATTATTTCCACTTTGGATTCATATCATCAAGAATACTCTGGGAGAGGTTTTGCTCGATAGCTTTAGTGTCAACTTGACACACCTGGGTTGAGGAAACCTCAATTGGGGAATTACATCCATTGAACTGGCCTGTGGCCATTTCTGTGGGGTATTTTCTTGAATTTTGAGTGATGTAGGAGGGCCCAGCCCGCTGTGGGCATTGCCCACGACCCTGGTCAGGTTATTCTGTATTGTAAAACAGGCTGATCATGAGTCAGGGGAGCAAGCCAGTAAGCTGCAGTCCTCTCTGGCTGGTTCTTCAGCTCCTAACTCCAGGTTCCTGCCCAAAGTTCTTACCTTGGGCTACTTACATAATGAAATGTGACCTGGGAGATGTAAGCTGAATAAACCCTTTCTTCAAGTTGGTATTGGTCAGAGTGTTTTGTTCACAGTGATTGAAAGCAAACTAAAACAGAGGCTAAGGCTTCTGATGAAAAAAAAATACTCTCTTAGTACGATGCTCTATAAATAAATTAAAAACGTGAAAACTAACTAGAAATATTCAAACTGCAATGAACTTAAGCCAAATGTGGCAACCTGTCTTGAAACATGAAGTTGCAGGACAGATAATTAGAAATATTACCTGTGCTAGATAACTTTAGTGTCAACTTTTCACACATGGGTTGAGGGAGCCTCAGTTGGTGAATTGGCTCCATTGGACTGGCCTGTGGCCACATCTGTGGAGTATTGTCTTGATTGTTGAGCAATGTGGGAGCACCCAGCTCACTATGGGTGGTGCCACCTTGGGCAGGTTGTTGTGTACATATAAGAGGGCAGGCTGGGCATGGGCCAGGGGAGCAAGCCAGTAAATAGCATTCTTGAATGGCCTATGCTTCAGCTCCTGCCTCTCAGGTTCCTGAGTTCCTGCCTTAGGCTCTCTAAGTGATGAACTGTGACCCAGGAGATATAAGCTGAATAGACCCTTTCGTCCCCAAGTTGGTATCAGTCAGAGTGTTTTGTCACAGCAATGGAAGGCAAACTAGAACAGAAATTCAAACCAGGAGTGGGGTATTGCTGTGACAGACCTGACTTTGGTGTTTTGGGGAAGGATTGTGGAGGCATTTGGAACTTTGTGCTGGGAAGATCATTGAATGCCTAAAGAAAATTGCTGTGGAGCTTGGAGCAGTTTTGCTGAAGGAGTTGTAGAAGATGGAGGGCTGGCTTGTGAAGTTTGTAGTTTCAAAGGGAAGCAGAGATCATCAGGACTGTTTAATCTATGGACTCTGGTCAGCTGGGGCTGAAGAATCAGCTGTAAGTAACAAGAGACCAGAACCTGAAGTGAAACCTTTGCTTTACTGGGACAACTGATGCTAGTTAGCTGGGGCTGAAAAATCAGCTGTAAGTAACAAGAGACCAGCATCACTGTGGTGAAATCTTCTGGGAAGAATTTCTTCAGGGTCAGCACACAGAAGCTATGTTCCAGAAGGGGCCTGAGCCTCCATCTCAAGCCAGAAGCAGGACTTGGTAGGGTATAAGAGTCCCCTATATGTTTCTGGTGTTGAAATTTGAGGGGGGTCACAGAGAGCAGCCAAGGCGTGGCACTGTGAGAGGTCAGGAAAGACCATTGGTGGAAGTGTACTTCAGTTGCAGTGAAGCCCCCAGGATTGCAGGGGTCATGGAGAGAAGCTGAGGCTTTGCACAGGGAAAGGTCAGAAGAGGCCATTGGTGAAGCTGCTTCCTCAGTTTAAGTAGAGACCTCAACTTTTTGGAGATGCCAGAACTGTGGGATGACCACCAATATCAGCAGCAGGTGTGGAATGGAGTCAGCCTGGGCCTATGAGATGAGCTGTGTGTGCCATGGATGACAGAGTCAGAGAAAAGGAGCTTCCAAAACCCTTTGGAGCCCAGAAGATTGTGAGTGAATCCCAGGTGTCCAGCCTTGAGCTATTTTGCTGGACTTAGGTTTTGTTTGAGTGTACCTGATTCTTTCCTTTGAAATAAGACAGTACTTGTTTTGGATTTTACAGCAGCCCACAGTTAAGAGACATTTAACAGACTGTGAACTTTTAAATGTTTGGACATTTTAGGGACTGTGGGGATTTTAAGGTTGTACTGTCTTAGGTTGTGATTAATGTTAACATCATACCTTGGGGATAAGAACTGGAAAGGTGGTGGCTTAATACTTAGGTGTTTTGTGTGTCAAGTTGATAAGGGGTCAATTTTGCTGGATAGCTTTAGTGTCAACTTGACACACCTGGGTTGAGGGAGCCTCAATTGCAGAATTGGCTCTATTGGACTGGCCTGGGGCCACATCTGTGGAGTATTGTCTTGATTTTTGAGCAATGTGGGAGCACCCAGCCCACTATGGGTGGTGCCGCACTGGGCAGGGTGTTGTGTACTGTATAAGAGGACAGGCTGTGCATGGGCCACGGGAGCAAGCCAGTAAGCAACACTCCTCCATGGCCTGTGCTTCAGCACCCACCTCCAGGTTCCTGTCCTGAGTTCCTGCCTTGGGCTCCCTAAGTGATGAACTCTGACCCAGGAGATGCAATCTGAATAAACCCTTTCCTCCCCAAGTTGGTGTTAGAGTGTTTTGTCACAGCAATTGAAGACATAGTAGAACATTACCCATGACAGCAAACTTATTAATAGCAAATCCATATTCTTTCATATCTTGAACAAAATAAAACTCTTTGTTATGTTTCAGTGTTTTCGTGTTATTTTCCTTTCTTAAACCTGGTATATAATTCTTTTTTATTTGATTTTTTGACAATAAGTAATAAGTAAGGCATACAAGCATCCATGATGTAACCAATTTGCAAGCAACTATGCCAAAACTTGTACAGCCCAAGGCCCCCATTGTCTAGTTGGAGGGGCTTGTATGTATAATCATGTTGATCAAATAAGAGTCCAGTCAAAAAAAAAAAAAGAATTCAGTCTATATTGCTGAAGTTTCACAATTCATCCCAATCATGGCCCTTACATTCTACCATGTCCCCTCATTGGCAGTTTGTTCCCTATGCTTCAGAAAAGGGACATAACTGGGTAAGAAGCAAAACAGACTAGTTTTTCTGTAGAAGTCATTTTGGACTCTGATCAGTTCAGCCTGTTTACTTCCATGGGTTGGCAGTTTATCCAGGAATAACCTTTTACTCCTACTAATGAAGCACAAGCAATTAGATATACAGGCATTTAAACAGTACAAATTATTATGGTAGGTTATGTTGGTATAGACACAGAAGTTTGGATGGTATGCTATTCCATGAATTATAGCTTTTCTGTAAAAGATGATAAGGCCTTACTGTGGCTTATAACAACTCCTAACCACTAGAGAAAGTAAGCTTGTGGCATCAGCCATGAATTATTTCTTCCAGGAGAAAGCGAATAGACATTTTTTGTATGTTATTTATTTATTTATTTTTATTTTTTTAACAAATCTAGACCCGTGTTCCCAATCATTCCCCCACCCCGCCAGAGCTCATGCATTCTGCCAAACATGCTTTTCATGTCTTTCTCAGTCTTTCTCAATATTCTCCATGAGGAAGTTGACTGTTTTGAGCAGAAGTCCATTGTTTCAGTCAGTTCTTTGATGCAGTCCTTTCTTTTGTTGTTGTTGTTGTTGTTGTTGTTGTTGTTGTTGTTTCCAATATGCATCATGCCCAACTGCTTTGGAGAAAAGCTCAGGGGGCCCTACACAAGAAATACCTACAACTAGGTAATTGGCACTAGCATTCACAGATGAGGGGTACCATTTGTCATTTGTTTATCTGGGACTGTGTTACTTCACTCAGCATGATGTCTTCTAGCTCCAGCCATTTTCCTGCAAAACTCGTGATGTCATCTTTCTTTACTGCTGTATAGAACTCCATTGTGTAGATGTACCACATTTTCTCTATCCACTCATCAGTTGAGGGGCATTTGGGATGGTTCCAGCTCCTTGATTTGTGAAGAGAGCTGAAATAAACATGGCCGTGTATGTATCTCTACGGTGGGGTGAGTCTTGAGGGTACATGCCCAGGAGTGATATGGCTGGGTTGGGTGGCAAGTTCATTCCAAGTCTTCGCGTGTTAGAGGCACTTGTTGCTTCTTGCAGAGGACCCAGGGTTCAGTTCCCCACACCAGTGGCATAAAACTTCATTGTTTAACTACCGTTCCAGGGGAATCGCCAAGCGCCGCTCTTCGGATGTGGTATATGCATGTGCCGGGTGTATCACCTACATACAGACGTCCACCTCAACACACATAAAAAATAAAAAAAATAAAAAAAGATAAAAATCATCGGAATATACACATATATTACTCTGAGATATGATCTGCAATATCAAATAAAATAACAGCATTACAAAGTACAATCAGGAAGGAGAATCATTACTATTAATAAATTATTAGTCATGATATTAAAGGGCAATTAAAATTATCTATAATTCGAGTTTCCAGAACTTCACAAGTTAAGTAATATATATATTTATAACATATAATATATAATTTACATAATATTGTTCATTTATATATAAAAAGGTTAAAGAGAATAACAATAAATAACAATTTGTTATAATTATATAGTAACAAATCCATTAGATATAAAAAAGATGATGAAATGATTATTAACTTTAGATATGCCATTGCTACACTTATGTTACAAACATAAGTGTAGCATCTCATTTTACAGTTATACTGGCATTTCTCATTTTTTTAATAATATTGTTACTTTATTTTATTTGTATGATATGTTTTTTTACCATTTGTATGCAATGCCTGGGCCATAGGTAAAGAGTGGTTTAAATCCTCTGTACTGGAATTAAAGAGTTTTTAGCTGTCATGTATGTGCTGAGAATTGAATCTCTGTACTCAGCAAGAGCAGCCAGTCCAGTGCTCTTAACCACTGAGTAGTCTTTCCAGCCCCAACTTCATACTCTTTTAAAAGCAATTAATATTATTATTGCTAAACATATTTGCTTATGTATATAACATACTGATTCCAGTTTTCAGTGACTGTATGTACATTTGTTTAGGACTGATTTTTTAATGATAAATTAAAGCAACTTAACCTTATCAGTAGTAATGCCTCATCAAATAAATCTGTTAATGAAATATAAAGTATGCAATAAGAAGAACAAAGTGATTAAATTCACAGTTGAATTTCTCCTAGAACTGAAAACATTTTTAATTAACAGATCAATCTTGACACAGGGTACTTTGAGCGTGCAATCAATTACCTTATAAGTAAAGCCGTAGAAATTGTTAGGATGTCGGGGAGTGCACATAACGCGCCAGGCCAGTCAGCGATCGAAAGGTTTATTCTGGACAAACTGTCAGCCTATGAAGGAACAGCCAGAATTGACCAAGCGTCCCAAAGGAAGTCTCAACAGCTCCGAGAGAGTGGACTGTTTTCCTCTCATCAACCGTGCTCCTTTTCTAACCTGGGAACAACCTGCGAGTGAAGAGGGGGCATGGTAGAAAGGGTAAGGGGCTGCAATTGGGGGAATTGTTTGTGAAACGAGCGAATGTAGTCTGGGACACTCATTTGATCAACTTGATTGAACAACACACAGTTCACTCCCCACTGGAGTGTGGGGCTGTAGGTGTTTGGACACAGCCTGCAGATAGGTTTTTGCATGAAGGTGCTGTACTCATGATTATCACTTATAGCTAAAAATGAAAAAAAAAAACTGAGAGAACTGCAGGACATTTATGAGATGCATGATTCTGGGATGGGTTTGGTGGTGGGGGAGGACATGGAAATAAGCCTGAACTGAATTGGAAAACAAATGTATGAAATGCACCAAAGCATCAATAAAACTAATTAAAAAAAAAGATAAATTAAAAAGAAAAAAAAAAGGAAATTTTTTTTTTTTTTTAGGATTCATTTCTATTTAATCATGTTTTCCCCTTTAATAGGTAAATATATATTTTAAAGTTCTACTTAAACATTTGGAGAGATACCCAGTGATTGGAAGCAATATCCTCACTCTTGCAGAGGATTTAGAGTTTCAGTTCCCACAGCACCCAAGTAGTAGCAGCTCACAAATCCTGTAACTACAGCCCATGAGTCCTACACCTCTGGACACACCTCACACTCATGTGCACAGCCCTTCCTCCAAAACACACACACAACACACACACACACACACACACACACGCGCGCGAGACACCATTTAAAACAATCACAACAAAAAGATCCTTAAATTCTATTTAACTTCAACTCCAGAATTAGATAGATGTTTAATAAAGATTCTTAGTGTAAATATAGTTAACATTCTAATGGTCTATGTTCGATAATCTAGGGGAAATATCGGCCCTTTAACCAAATGTGTAAAATCTATTTCAGAATATTTCATTAAGTTTTAGTATCATAATAAGTAGCTTTATTTGAGGTTAGTCATTGGGCGATTCTCGTTTAACTCATGCCAAACATGGCAATTCTGTATGAGCTGACATTTGTCTTAAATTTCTATGCTCTCAAGTATACACATCGCACCACATCCAATACTATGATACTGGGCAAAAACATATGACCTGTTTAAATGTTTTCTTGGTTAAAAATTGTTCAGCTTTATTTGTAGATAATATTATCTATGTTATTTTGTTTATGTAATCCAAGTTGATTAATTCCATCTTAGTAGACTTAATGAGATATTACTTACCTTAAGATGAGCATAGAATAGTTCAAAATATATGTTTATATCTTTTTTTGTGAACACAGATGCAACATGGCTGATAGTGTATGGAAATTTTGTGTTTATAAAAGTTTAAAGTTTTAAAACCCATTTACATTTGCAAAATATTATAAAGACAGTGTTTTTATAGTGAATCAGAAGCATGGCATTTCTTTTAACCATAATTATGTGAAGTAAATCAGAAGCTAATTTCTCCATTGTCCATTACCAATGTGTGCAAGCTATTTTAAAAAACCTACTCTGACAAGACGTGTGTTTTATTTTAATTTTTTTTGATTATTTAAGAAACCATATCCTCCTTTCTGTTACCTTTGGTAAATCACCCTTTCAACTTCTAATTTTAACCTTCTACTTTCCTGGACTGAAGCTAGGAAAAAAAAATGGTCAATCAATATCCCCTTTCCTGAAAAATCTGTAGAACATCACTATACAGAATGGGTTCACAGGGAGGCTACTCACCTAGTGTACACCAAAATCATGAGACATATGAGATATCAGTGCAGCGGGAATAACTTGAGTCTTTTCTGTACAAAATGAATATTTGTTTCTTTGTTATATAGTTTCAGGGTGGTTGTTCTTTTTTTTTTTATGGGATTCACAATCAGACAGAGCACAGTTGTTTTCAGATCATTATACTTGCTCAATTTGCTATAGCTTATAAAGACTTTAGTATTATATTTGGCACTGAATAGAGAATTATTCTTTCACAGTTCCTATGACTATCAGTCAATTAAAGAAAGCAGCTATACTGCTTTTATTTTTTTTATTTTATTTATATTTGTATGTGTATGAATGTACTGTCTGCATGTAGGTCTGTGCACCTGTGTCGTGCAATGCCGTGGAGGTCAGAAGAGGGTCTCGGATTCCCCTGGAACTGGAGTTCTCCTGGAATTGGAGTTACAGATGGTTCTTAGCTGCCATGTGGGTGCTGGGGATCGAACCCAGTTCCTCTGCAAGAGCAGTTGGTGCTCTTAACCGCTAGGCTATCTCTCCAGCCCCCTATACTGCTTTTATAAGAGATTACCTCTATAACAGTAGGCTCTCATTTACAGTTAGGGAATGACTTCATTATCATCATGTTTTTATTTGTTCTAGGAGAAGGAGGTGAGAAAGTCTCTCATGTTAAAACTTTGTGGCACCTGGAAGGTAAACTTCATTAGTACACATTATAAACAGTTTTTACAAATAGCATCCACAGAGATGTTTGACGCCTATAGCAGTCTGATGCTTTTCTTCCTTTTAATGTTTATCTGGGCCAACTTTTCTGCTAGTATTTCTTGGTACATCCTGCTCAATGCAGAACTGTATGTTTTCTTTCTCATCCATTAAGTTGGTGACATTTCGACCTGTGGGAACATGCAAATCTTTTCCCATAGTTAGTTTTAAGATTTAAATTGAAAATTTTGACAAAAATTTTAATATATAACTGTATTCCTCCTTTTTATTTTAGGTGTTTATTTTTTGACCCAGGAATCTCAAAAAGCCAGTTTTATTACACATACCTATAGGCAGAAATCCAGGTGTAAATTTTCATTAAATTTACCCAAGCTGTTTATCATTGACTGTATGTTGTTAATTTGGGAAGCAAACTTAATTCTTTTAGTTAAATTATCCTACATGTAAAAGAAAATATTACAAGATGATACTGTACAACATAAAAGTTATAGAGAACATTTCTATACATTAACCCCAAAGTTGTTGTTATACACATTATAAGTAAAACAAATGTGGACAAAAATTTATATTTCTAATTAGCTTAAATGTATTACAATTTTTATTAAAACATTTTAACCAATGTTGTTTAATATAGACATTTTTACTTTTATGAAGTCCTAAAATACCATATAATATGTAGCCAAAGTTTGAGCAAGTTTGGATACCTGTTAAACTCACACATCAATTAAATATACATTAATCTAATGTAGACCCGTGTCCTCCTCCCAAGGATCCCACCCCACCAGATTCACCATTTCAGTCAGTTCTTTGATGCAGTCTTTTCTGTTGTTGGTGTTGAAAAACTGGAACACATTTCTAATTAGATTTTTTTCATAGTGAAAAAGCACATAAAAAAATTCTCAGCTTGCCTGCACTCATACTTTCAGATATATCACACAGACCTTAGCAAGGCCAGGGATATCACTAAGTATTTCTAAGTATATTTGGTGAATTCTCCCCCCATCTGTTCTAATTGTGAAACTTTCCACATAGAGTTATTTGATATATCTTCCTTATGTAACAAGTCAAAGCTGAAAAGGACCTCAGTCATTATCAAAGCAGAAAATGAACAAGTTCAGTTAGTGGCAGAGTGAAAGAATACAAAGCAAACCTGAGCATAGTTACCACGTGCATGATCTTATGTGGTGCCTTCTAATTCTAGGAGATTTCAGCTTATTTAAAGAAAAAAATCGGGGGCTGGAGAGGTGGCTCCGCGTGTTAGAGGCACTTGTTGCTTCTTGCAGAGACCCAGGTACAGATCCCAGCACCCATGTAGCTAAAACCTTCTTTTTACTAGTTCCAGGGGATCGCCAAGCGCCGCTCTTCGGATGTGGTAGTGCATTGCCGGGGTGTATCAACCTACATACAGACGTCCACCTCCAAACACATAAAAAATAAAAAAAATAAAAAAAGGGAAGAAATCATCGGATATAACATATAGTTAGCTCTGAGATATGATTGGCAATATCAAATAAAATAACAGCATTACAAAGTACAATCAGGAAGGAGAATCATTACTATTAATAAATTATTAGTCATGATATTAAAGGGCAATTAAAATATCTATAATCTCGAGTTTCCAGAACTTCACAATGTTAAGTATCATATATATTTAAACATATAATATATAATTTACATAATATTGTTCGATTTATATAGTAAGAAATTAAGAAGAATAACAAATAAAATAACATATTTGTTATATTATATCAGTAACAAATCATTAGATATAAAAAGATGATGAAATGATTATTAACTTTCAGATAATGCCTATGCTCACACTTATGTTACCAAAACATAAGTGTAGCATATCATTATTAAGTTAATAATGGCATTTCAATCATTTTTTTAATCATGATTGTTACTTTATTTATTTGTATGATTGTTTAGTCTTGTACCATTTTCAGGTGCATGCTGTGGCAAGGCAAAGAGGGTTTAATCCTCTGTGTAACTGGAAGCTTAAGAATGTTTTTAGTGTCATGTATGTGCTTGAGAATTGAATCTCTGACTCAGCCAAGAGCAGACCACGTCCAGTGCCTTAACCACTATAGTCATATTCTCCAGCCCCCAAAAAAATCTATTATTAAAAACGCAATATAATATTATTATTGCTAAAACATAATTTTGCTTATGTACTATAACATACTGATTCCAGTTTTCAGGTGACTGTATTCACACTCTTGTTTAGGACTGATTTTTTAATGATAAATTAAAGCAACTTAACCTTATCAGTAGTAATGCCTCATCAAATAAATCTGTTAATGAAATATAAAGTATGCAATAAGAAGAACAAAAAGTGATTTAAATTCCAGTTGAATGTTCTCCTAGAACTCGAAAACATTTTTAATTAACAGATCAATCTTGACACAGGGTACTTTGAGCGTGCAATCAATTACACTTATAAGAATAAAGCCGTAGAAATTTAGATGTCGGGGAGATGCCATAACGCGCCAGGCCAGTAGGGATCGAAAGGTTATTCCTGGACAAACTGTCAGCACATGAAAGGAAACAGCCAGAATTGACCAGCGTCCCAAAAGTAGAGTCTCAACAGCTCCAGAGAGAGTGGACTGTTTTACCTCTCATCACCGTGCTCACTTTTTCTAACCTAGGGAACAACCTGCAAGATGAAGAGGGGGCATGGTAGAGAAGGGTAAGGGGCTGCAATTGGGCGGAATTGTTGTTTGTGAAACGAGCGAATGTAGTCTGGCCACTCATTTGATCAACTTGATGAACAACACACAGTCACTCCCCCACTGGAGTGTGGGGCTGTAGGTGTTTGGGCACAACAGCCTGCAGATAGGTTTTTGCTGAAGGATGCGTGGTACTCATGATTATCACACTTAATAGCTAAAAAGAAAAAAAAAAAACTGAGAGAAAGATGCAGGACAGTTATGGCAGAATGCATGATCTGGGATAGGGTGAGGGTGGGGGGGGAGGGAAAGGGAAATAAGCCTGAACTGAATTGGAAAAAATGTATGAAATGCACAAAGCATCAATAAAAACTAATTTAAAAAAAAAAGATAAATTAAAAAGAAAAAAAAAAGAAATTTTAGGATGTCATTTTCTATGTTAATCACATTGTTTCCATTATAAGTATAATATTTTTAAAGTTCTACTTAACATTTGGAGAGATAGCCCAGTGATTGAAGGCATATCCTCCTCTTGCAGAGGATTTGAGTTCAGTTCCCAGCACCCAAGTAGTACAGCTCACAATCACCTGTAACTACAGCTCCATGAGGTCCTACACCTCTGGCTCACCTACACTCATGTGCACATACCCTCCCAAACACACACACACACACACACACACGCAGACACATTTAAAAATACAACAAAAAGATCCTTAAATTCTATTTAACTTCAACTCCAGAAATTAGATAGATGTTTATAAAGATTCTTAGTGTAAATATAGTTAACATTCTAATGGTCTATTTCGATAAACATAGGGAAATCATCGGCCTCTTAAGCAATAATGTGAAATATATTTCAGAATATTTCATAAGTTTTAGTATATAAAATATGCCTTTATTTGGAGGTAGGCATTGAGGCAGATTCTAGTTTAACTCATGCAAACATGGAATTCTGTATGTAGCTGACATGTCTTTAAATTTTCATGCTCTCAAGTATACCATGCACCACATCCAAGTACTATGATGACTGGCATAAGACAATATACCTGGCTTTAAATGTTCTTGTTAAAAATATGTTCAGCTTTATTTGTAGATAATATTATCTATGTATTTTGTTTATGTAATCCAAGTTGATTAATTCCATCTTAGTAGACTTAATGAGATATTACTTATAAGATGAGCATAGAATATTTCAAAATATATGTTTATTCTTTTTTTGTGAACACAGATGCAACATGGCTGATAGTGTATGGAAATTTTGTGTTTATAAAAGTTTAAAAGTTTTAAAACCATCTTACATTTGACAAAATATTAAAAGACAGTGTTGTTTATAGTAATCAGAAGCATGACATTTCTTTTAACCATAATTATGTGAAGTAAATTCAGAGCTAATTCATCCATTGTCATTTACAATTTGTGAAGCTATTTGTAAAAAACCATTCCTGACAATACAGTTTGTTTTATTTTAATTTTTTTGTATATTTAAGAAACCATATCTCCTTTCTTGTTACTTTGGTAATCACTTTCAACCTTCTAATTTTAACCTTCTACTTTCCTGGACTGAAGCTAGGAAAAAAAAATGGTCAATCAATATCCCCTTTCCTGAAAAATCTGTAGAACATCACTATACAGAATGGGTTCACAGGGAGGCTACTCACCTAGTGTACACCAAAATCATGAGACATATGAGATATCAGTGCAGCGGGAATAACTTGAGTCTTTTCTGTACAAAATGAATATTTGTTTCTTTGTTATATTTCAGGGTGGTTTTTCTT
The DNA here is from genome assembly GCA_009823505.1 of Rhizomys pruinosus. Classification (NCBI taxonomy): domain Eukaryota; kingdom Metazoa; phylum Chordata; class Mammalia; order Rodentia; family Spalacidae; genus Rhizomys; species Rhizomys pruinosus. Next base: position 424,171 of record VZQC01003771.1, on the reverse strand, counting down.
TTTTTTTTTATGGGATTCACAATATAAGAGCACAGTTGTTTTCAGATCACATTAGCATTGCTCAGTTTGCTATACAACTAGTTAATTGGTGCTAGCATCCACAGATGAGGGATACCATTCATCGTTTGTTTTTCTGGGACTGTGTTACTTCACTCAGCATGATGTCTTCTAGCTCCAGCCATTTTCCTGCAAAGCTCGTGATGTCGTCTTTCTTTACTGCTGCATAGAACTCCATTGTGTATATGTACCACATTTTCTCTATCCACTCATCAGTTGAGGGGCATTTGGGTTGGTTCCAGCTCCTTGCTATTGTGAAGAGAGCTGAAATAAACATGGCCGTGCATGTATCTCTACGGTGGGGTGAGACTTGAGGGTACATGCCCAGGAGTGGTATGGCTGGGTTGGGTGGCAAGTTCATTCCAAGTCTTCCAAGGGTTCTCCACACTTCTTTCCATAGCGGCTGTATGAGTTTACATTCCCACCAGCAGTGGATGAGTGTTCCCCTTTTCCCACAACCTCTCCAGCACTTGGTATCATTTGTTTTCTAGATCCTAGCCAGTCTTATTGGAGTAAGATGATATCTTAAAGTGGTTTTGATTTGCATTTCCTTAATTATTAGCGACATTAAACACTGTTTAAGATGCTTCTCAGACATCTCTAATTCCTCACTTGTGAAGTCTCTCTTCAGATCTTTGCTCTCTCTTTTGAGTGGGTCATTTATTTTCTTCTTTGCTTTTTCAATAGTTTATATATTCTGGAAATCAATGCTTTGTCAGATGTATCTGCAGTGAAGGTTTCCTTCCACTCTGTGGGATTTTTCTTCACTTCCTTGATTGTTTCTTTGATGCACAGAAGCTTTTGAATTTAATGAGTTCCCATTTGTCAGTTATCGACCTTAATTCTTGTGCAACTGCTGTCCGATTTAGGAAGTTTTTTCCTTTGCCTAAGTCTTGTAGTCTGCTGCCAACTTTTACTTCTGTCACCTTCAGAATTTTGGGTTTCTCGATGAAGTCTTTGACCCATCTGGAGTTGACTTTTGTACAGGGCGAGAGGTAGGGGTTTAATTTCATTCTTCTACAGGTGGTGATCCAGTTTTACCAACACCACTTGCTGAAGATACTATCTTTCCTCCATTGTGTCTTCTTGGATCCCTTGTCAAATATGAAGTTGCAGAAATATTATGTTCTCAAGATTGTATCTTCAGTTTCGTTCCATTGGTCAAGAGGTCTGTTTTTGTGCCAGTACCAGGCTGTTTTTATGACTATATCCCTGCAGGATAGTTTGAACTCTGGTATAGAGATCCTACCCCCCATGTATTGTTCTTTTCACTCTGGGTTGCTTTGGCTATTAGGGGTCTTTGTTTTTTCAAATGAAATTAAGGACTTTTTTTCCAATCCTGTGAAGAAACTCTTGGGGATTTTATTAGGGATTACACTAACTCTGTACAAGAGATAGGATAGAATGGACATTTTTACTATATTAATTTTCCAAATCCATGAATATGGGAGGGTTTTCCATCTTCTGATGTCTTCAATTTCCTTCTTCAGGGGTTTAAATATTTTGTAGAGATTTTTGGTGTCTTTAGTTAGGTTTGTTCCTAGGTATTTTATTGTGTTTGAGGCTATTGTGAGTGGGAAGGTCTCCTTGAATTCTTTCTCCAGTTGCTTGTTGTTGTAAAGAAAGGCCATTGATTTTTTTAGGTTAATTTTGTATCCTGCCTCTTTGCTGAAGCTGTTAATCCTTTCTAGGAGTTTTCTGGTGGAGTTTTTAGCATCCCTTAAGTAAACAATCATATCATCATCAAAAAGGGATAGGTCGACTTCTTCTTTTCCAATTAGTACTCCTTTAATTTACTTTTCTTGTCTTATTACCGTAGCAACTGTTTCAAGCACTATATTGAGGAGGAGTGGTGACAGGGGCCAGCCTTGCTGAGTTCCTACCTTTAAAGGGAATGCTTCTGTCGTTTCCCCATTTAGGATGACATTGGCTGTGGGTTTCCTGTACATGGCTTAGATTACTTTCAGGAATTATCTCTCCAATCCAGTTCCCTCTAGGACTCTAAGCATGAAGGGATGCTGGATTGGTCAAAGGCTTTTTCTGCATCAATTAAGATAATTGTGTGGTTTTTGTCTTTCAGTCCATTTATGTTTTATGATATTTATTGATTTTCATATGTTGAACCATCCCTGCATCTCTCGTATGAATCCAAATTGGTCACGATGGATGATCTTCTTGATGTGGGTCTGTATGCAGTTTTCAAGTATTTTGTTGAGAATTTTCACATCTGTGTTCATTATTGAGATGGGTCTCTTGTTCTCCTTTTTGGTTGTATCTTTGCCTGGTTTTGGTTTTAGAGTGATGCTGGCTTCATAGAAGGTACTTGGGAGAATTCCTTCTATTTGTATCCTTCTGAACAATTTGAGTAATAATGGTTGTAATTCTTTTTGAAATGTTTTAGACAATTCTGCTGTGAAACTATCTGGGCCTGGGCTTTTTGTTGTTGTTGTTGTTGTTGGGAGGTTTCTTATTACATCTTTAATTTCTTTATATACTATGGGTCTGTTTAAGCTGTTGATATCTTCTTGGTTAAGCTTTGGTGATTCCCAGGATTTCAGATATTCATCCATTTTTCCTAGGCTTTCAAACTTATTAGAGTGTACGTGTTTGAAGTATTCCTGTATGATTGTCTGGATCTTTTCATTGTCTGTTTTGATATTTCCTCTTTCATCATGGATTCTATTGATTTGGAGTTGTTCCTTCTTTCTTTTGTTTAGCTGGGCTAGGGGTCTATCTTGTTTATTCTCTCAAAGAATCAATTTTTGGATTCATTGTTTTTTTGTATTATTTTCTTTGTTTCCATTTCATTGATTTCTGGTTTGGTTTTTGTTATTTCCTCCCATCGGTTGCATTTAGTGTTCATTTCTTGTTGTCACTCAAGTGTTTTTAGCTGCAGTTAGATAGTTCACTTGTGCTCTTTCTGTTTCCTAATGTAGGCCCCTAGGACTATAAACTTACCTCTTATGACCACTTTTAAAGTATCACATAGGTTTCCTTGTGTTGTGTTATCATTGGCATTCTGTTCCAGGAATGATTTTATTCTTTTCTTTATTTCTTCCTTGACCCAGTCATTATTCAGGAGTGTGTTGTTTAGTCTCAATGTGTTCTTGTAATTAGTAGGGTTTATCCTGGTGTTGATATTGAGCTTTATTTCACTGTGGTCTGATAGTATGCATGAAATTATTTCAATCTTTTAGTATTTGTATAGTTTTCTTCTGTGTCCCAGTGTGTTGATTTTTCTTCTGTGTCCCAGTGTTGATTTTGGAGAATGTTCTGTGGGGTGCTGACAAGAAATTGTACTCTCTGGTATTAGGGTGAAATATTCGGTAGATGTCTGTGAGATCCATTTGTTGTATTGTATCATTCAGTTCAGATGTCTCTCTGTTTATTCTTTGTTCAGTTGACCTGTCCAAAGGGCTCAGTGGGGTATTGAAGTCCCCTACTATGAGTGTACTGGGATTTATCTGTGCCTTGAGGTCCTGGAGAATTGTCTTTATAAAGTTTGGTGCACCAGAGTTGGTGCATATATATTCATAATTGTGAAATCTCCATGGACAATTGTTCCTTTGATAAAAATGTAATGGCCTTCTTTGTCTCTTCTGATTTCTTTTACTTCGAAGTCTATTTGGTCTGATATTAAAGTAGCAACACCTGCTTTCTTTTTGCTACCATTTGCTTATACTTTTTTTTCCATCCTTTCTCTTTAAGTTGGTGCCTATCCTTGAAGGTAAGATGTGTTTCTTGTAGACAGCATATAGATGAGATCTGTTTCCTAATCCAATCTCCCAGTCTATATCTTTTGTTTGGGAAGCTTAGTTCAGTAATATTTAAGGTTATAACTGAAATATGAGTGTTGCTTCCTTTCACCTTATTATCCATTTTCCTTTTTTGTCTAGCTTTCTATTTCTTCAGTTATGATTTTATTAATTTCTTTTTCTAGGTGCCTGGGGATAGCTGCTCCTCTTTTCTGTCCTTATAATTGCTTCAAGTGTTCTCTGAAGGGTTGGTTTTCCAGACATGTATTCTATCATCTTGCTTATATCATGGAAGATTTTTCTCTCTCCTTCAACTGTCATTGACATTTTTGCTGGGTATAGTAACCTGGGTTGGCATCCATAGTCCTTTAACACTAGGAATGGTTTGCTCCACGTTCTTCTTGCTTTCATAGTTTGCACTGAGAAGTCAGTTGAAATTCTGATGGGTTTCCCCTCATATATAACTTGTTGTTTTTCTCTTGTGGCTATCAGAATTTTATCTTTGATTTGGGCGTCTACCATTTTAAATATGATATGGCTCGGAAAGTTTCTTTGCTGATATCATCTCTTTGGAATTCTATGTGCTTCTTGTATTTGCATTGGTTTGTCTTTTTTTAGTTTGGGGAAATTTTCATCAATTATTATGTTGAAGATCTGATCAATACCATTCTCTTGGGATTCTTCTCCTTCCTCTATCTGTATGATGCAGAGGTTTGATCTTTTCATAGTGTCCCACAATTTCTGATTGTTCTACTTTTGTGTGTTTTTAAATTTTTCATAATCTTTACTTGAGGTTTTTAGTTGTTCTGTGTTAGCTTACAGGTGTGATATTCTTTGTTCTGCTTCCTGCATTCTACTTCTGAGACTTTTTCTGTTTTTTCCTCTTTGATTGGATGAGTGTTTGATTGCTTTTTTTCACTTCATCTTGTGATTTCTTTTGTATTTCCACTTCCTTTCTGAGCTTCTCAACTTCTCCCTGTACGTTTTGCTTCACTGGTTGGTTTCCTTTTCTATTTCAATATGGGATTTTTTCAGTGTTTCCACTTCCTTCCAGAGTTTGACATTTTCTTCATCTAGTTCTTTCTGACATTTGTCATTCTCTCTCTATAGATACTTCTTGAGTTTTTCATTCTCTCTTCTTATTTATTTGACTTGTTCTTTATAGTCTTTGTTTTCTTTGAATAAGTCTGCAATTGTTCCTTTAAGATCTCTGTACTGGGCCATCCCCAGGGTCATCCCACTGTAAGAATCTTCCACAGGGTTGGTAGATTTTGGTGTGGAATTATCCTGCACCTTTCCTATGTTGTCCCTTGGTATGTGGGTTTCTCTTTGCCTGTATTCCAATGTGAATCCCAAATATCTCTGCCCTGTGTTGAAGGCTTGCTTTGCTTGCCTCCTTCAGATGCTTTCATTGTTTGTTTGTTTGTTTATTTGTTTGTTTGTTTGTTTGATTTGTTTTTCTCCCTGCTTATGGAGTGTTGACTTGTCTAAGTTTTAAGCTTTCTATTAGAAGTCTCTCTCTTTCCTTTCTGTTCTGAAGGTTCTCCAAAGAATCCACTTCGACACTCCCTTGGACACTCCCTCAGCAATTCCAGTTTGGGGAGGGGGGTATGCCTTTTTGTAGTCTGTGCTTCAGGTGGTCCTGGGAAATCCCTGATCTAAGCTCTGTGCACTCAAGTCTCACAGTGGCAATAGGCCCACCTCTTATACCAGCTAGCAGGGAGACTTCGCCACCACAAGACAATGATTGAATTATCCAACAGACAGACCAATAAGACGCTTATCCACCAACCCTGTGATAGAATTATCCAAGAATTTCCTTGGCTGAAGTGCCAGGCTCCTATCTCTGCTTAAGGTGGTTCTGGGAAATCCCTGATCTAAGCTCTGTGCACTCCAGGGTGGTTTTTCAAGCTATACTACAGTTACATTGTTGTTTACTTCCATATTATACTTGATTTCAATTGATTTAAGGCCCAAATAAAATAAAAAAGAGAATATGTTTATTTTATATTTGATGAAACATCAATTTCTAAGTAAGACATGTCTTGATAATACTCAACTAAGTATTCTAGAACAGAAGCGATATTTACCACTGTAAGTGACATTAGGTAAAGTTGCCATTTGTGATGTTCCTGGTTTATATTGAATGGAATAATAGGGAAAATCAATTTCTGCTCAAAATACGATGGGGCTGTAGAAATAGCTCAGTGGCTAAGACCACTGGCTGCTCTTGAAGAGGACCAGCTTCCATCTCAGGATCCACATGGCAGCTAACAACCATCTGTACCTTCAGTTCCAGGGGATTCCAAAACCTTCTTATGACCTCCACAGCCATTGCATGACAACAGTGCACTTACAAGCATGTGAGCTAAAGACTCATGCATTGTATAAAAATAATAGATATTTTTAAAAAACATACAATGAATCTACCAATGTTTCATAAAAATACTTGATAAGTTATATATATTATATATTTATATTATATGTATAATCTATATTTATATATTATATATTATATGTATTATATATATTACATATATATATATATTAGTTATAACTGTAAGCAAATAATGAGTAATATTATGGTAAAGACATAGGGTCCACTTCACACACATTATACTACTCATGAGTAAGAAGAGATTACAAGGTCAGAGATGTCTCACATATGAAAGCAGTAACAGGAATAATACCTGCTTTACTGCAAACTTGTGAAGGTAAAATGACTTTAAAACAGGATTTTGATCAGCAAGCAGTAACTCTCTGGTTTAAAAAAAGTTGTCCATTGTTTAAAATTAATCATGCAAAGGAATTAAAGGAATCATTTGATATTTTTCTTTAATCAAATTATGAATATTAGTCTATGCTTTTGAAGCTGTGATTGTTGAGGATAAGAAGAGTTTAAAACAAGATAATTTATAGGACAAACACATGGAAAAGTGAATTTAAAGATAGAATTATTGTTTACAGACACGGTTATAAAGCATATTTAAAGATCAATATATAATGCTAACTAGAAATAAGAAACACAAATACTTTAAACATTTTTAAAACAAAAATAGGGCTGGAGAGATGGCCTAGCGGTTAAGAACGCCGACCGCTCTTGCAGAGGACCCGGGTTCGATCCCCACCACCCACATGGCGGCCGAGAGCCGTCCGAAACTCCAATTCCAGGAGAACTCCAGTTCCAGGGGAATCCAAGACCCTCTTCTGACCACCGCGGCGTTGCACGACACGGGTGCACAGACTTGCATGCAGGCAGAACATTCCTACACATACGGAAATAAATAAAATTAATAAAAAAAATTAAAAAAAAAACAAAAAAAACCCCAAAAATAACTTTAATTAAAATTTTAGTGTTTTTCCCAAGTCCAGAAGTTTCTAATTAAGAAAACACTAAGGTGGTGACCTTTTATTATCTTTCCAATGTCTTCTAAAGTGCAGACTCAGAAAAAGCAAAAACATACGGATTCTATATTTAATATTGCATTTTATTTTTATTTAAAAATTTATAAGGCCATGTTTAAACAGAAACTAGTTCCACTTATGCTTATATTAGGTATTCATGAATAATCCCCAAGAGATATTAGTGATTATTTTATGTGCCAATGAAATAGTGAATTTTAAAATTGTCATAAATTTAAAAAAATCAGTTCTCTAAAAACAATCAAAGAGTTATAGGAATAATATCGGGTGAGAGACTGTAAAGGAGAAGACACCTTATTTCCTAGTTCTCTTTCTTAAAACATTTAAGCATGCCATGTCTCAGCTCTAAGCATATGAAAACTTGCAGGGGATACATTCAGACACCTGGTATGGGCCAGGAGTAGTCTTAGGGTTCTAAAGACCTCAAATCTTTTTAGGACACAGAAGCACCCATAAAATAAACTATGCAGCTACTAGTTGGTAAAAATAATCTGACATGCACATAGCTCCGGCCCTCAGGAAGGCAATGAATTACTCATGAGTCATTTTTACAAAACTTAAATATTTTCCAAAAATAAAAATATCACCTATCCAGTAAGAAAATGCTGCTTGTGCATTCCTATTTCCAGAAGTGTTCAGCTGGGAGAGAATTTAATATAAAGTGTTTATTAAAAGACTACTGTGATTTAATATCAAAGGTAATATAAGACTTCAATGAAAGAAAGTCTCTGTGGAGCAGCCTACATACATTACATGTACTCCTGTTTTGTGTTCCTGATCTTGTTGTTTGTTGTTTATTTTTTTTTTCTCCTTCCATCTTCTTCACTTTCTTCCCTCTTTTGGAGGAGGGAAGCCATTGTTATTTAAATCACAGTAAATGAATGTTGCTACTCCTCTATTAATTTGACTTAACCTTATAAAATCTCATTGCAATTATCTACAGCTTTGCACAGATTAGTAAGCACTGTATTTATCTATTAGAAGTGAATTCTACACATTATGAACCTTTCCATTAAACAAGTATTTCAGAACAATTTCTCTTGAAAATGAAAAGCAAAGGAGAATATAAGTTTTAAAAGATCATTTTCGCCCGGCATGGTGGCATGCGCCTTTAATCCTAGCACCTGGGAGGCAGAGGCAGGTGGATCTTTGTGAGTTCAAGGCCAGCCTGGTCTACATAGCGAGTTCCAGGACAGCTGGAGCTACAGGGAGACCCTGTCTTTAAAAAGTCCCCCTGAAAAGATCATGTTCTAGCATTGGACTAGATTAGTGTGAAGTAAATGTCTGTATTGTTTGTATACAAAACTGTATATGTTTAAAAAGCGAAATTAGGGGCTGGAGAGATAGCCTAGCGGTTAAGAGCGCTGACCGATCTTACAGAGGACCCGGGTTCGATCCCCAGCACCCACATGGCGGCTAAGAACCGTTCCCTAACTCCAATTCCAGGAGAACTCCAGTTCCAGGGGAATCCGAGACCCTCTTCTGACCTCCGCGGCACTGCACGACACAGGTGCACAAACCTACATGCAGACAGTATATTCATACACATACAAAAGTAAATTAAAAAAATTAAAAAAGAAAGCGAAATTAGGGGCTGGAGAGATGGCTCCACTTGTTAAGAGCACTGACTCCTCATGCAGAAGATTATGGTTTGGTTCCCAGCACACACATGACAGCTAACAACCATCTGTAACTCCAGTTCCTGACATGTGCAGGCACTGCACGACAGGAGTGCACTTAAAACATGCATGTAATGCTGGGCGTGGTGAATCGCACCCTTTAATCCTAGCACGTGGGAGGCAGAAGCAGGCCGGATCTTTTTGGAGTTCAAGGCAAGGCTGGGTCAGCATAGTGAGTTCCATCCAGCTGGGGCTGAACAGGGAGACCCTGTCATCGAAAAGACAAAAAAAAAAAAAAAAAAAGCATGTAATACACATAAGGGGTAAAAATAATAAAATTTTAGGGCATTGAAGAGGTGGTTCAGTGGTTAAGAACACTGATGGCTCTTTCAGATGACCTGGGTTTGGGTCCTAGCACCCACACAGCAGCTCCCAACCACCTGTGACTCCAGTTCCAAGGGAATCTGATGCCCTCTTCTGACGTCTGTGGACAATGCAGGCCATTGCAAGACATGATGCACTTACATACATGCAGGCAGTACACTTGTACAAACATAATAAAAATAATAAAATATTTTTAAATGTTTATTTAAAAATAAATATATAAATAAATTTTGAAAAATCAAAATTACTTTAACAGTATATAATCCATAAATAAAATGTACTTTAGGCACAGTCTCTGTGCTTATGAATAGTCATATACTATGTGCTTGTGCTACATATTTTTAATTTAACATTCATTCCATGGATATAAAAATGAAAATCTTATTTCGTAATTGTTAATAGATTCATATGGATCTTGTTCTTGTACTGTTACTATCCAATGTGTCCATTAACAAGTGTTGGTACAAACCATCTGATATTTTTGGAGAATTTTTAAAAGAACAACATTTAAGTAGATGACTAAGAGTAAACCGAAAGAAAAAAAGAAAAAAAGAGTCCAGACTTTATATGAAGTAGTTATGCAAAAAGCAGTGTAGGATAGTGGCACTGATACTTGTTTCTGTTACCCCCAGAATATCTCTAAATAATCTGTACCTTGGAAAGCATAAGGAATATCTAGTAGAATTTACATATATATTATACTTCATCACATTAACTAGATTGCATGTGTTATTACCTTATAAATTAATGACCTCTTAATATCATAGATTATGCATAAAATAGAAATAGTTTCTCTTGATATCTCAGGATATAACATGTTTTACATTACACTTCTCAGAACGCTTGTTACATTTTACTTTGTTGTTTTGGTTATATGGGGCAATATTATGTCTCCAAGATACTAGAAACTGAGTATTTTGTTTAACTCAGGAAAGGCACAAAGAACATAGTTGGTATATCAACGTGTGGGTAACATATATATACAAATCCATGAGCAATGGAGCAATAGGAAAGAACAAAGACAAAAGTCTTCTACTACTGCACCATAACAGGAACTGTTCCAATAAGTATAAATTACTTTGAATGAAATAGACTAACTTAAGACTCTATTGTAGTTTTGAATGTTATTATTAAATGGAGAATTTTTTTAATCATGATAGCATACTGATGAAAATAAAAATTACTAAAGTTTAGAAGAAAACCAACTAGATTATTTTGCAACTTCATTGTAAAACATACTATAACATCATGGTGGGAAAACATGATGGAGTTTTCAGTAATGTAAGCTTAAAAGGAAACTTCATTATAGCTCTCCACAGGGTGAAAGAACTGCATATTCAGTTAGATCTTATACTTACACTGATTTTATAATTTTTACTTATTATAAAATCACAAATCTGGGTTATTTATTATTTTCTAGGTAAGAACATTTGAGGGACATCTTATTTTGATACCAAGGAGGCATTTTCTTCAGTTTGTGGCATATTAAGCAATCCCTTTAAAAATGTCAGACATACTGCTGGAGGGGTGGCTCAGCGGTTAAGAGCCCCGACTGCTCTTGCAGAGGACCAGGGTTCAATTCCCAGCACCCACATGGTGGCTAAGAACCATATTTAACTTCAGTTCCAGGAGAATTCGATGGCTCTTCTGATCTCCACCGCATTGCACGACATGGTTGCACCAACCTACATGCAGACAGTACACTCATACACATAAAAAAGTCAGACATAATAAATTTGTGAGATATATATATATATATATATATATATATATATATATATAGTCTTAGAAGGGAGCATAATGGAGCACTCACTATGATAAAAAATAACATTTACAGCCAGAGTTCCTAGTCACACATCAGAAGCCACACACATAGTGAAATAAAGCAAAGGTTATAGACAATTTAGTGTGGGATTGCTTAAATCATTTTCTACATCAATTTCTTCAGAGCAGATCCCTAATTTAAGATGAATAAATATCTATAAAATTATTGGTAGGGCTGAATTAAAGTATGATTAGTCCTAGAGGCATTAATAGTCTGGATAGGTAGTTGTACATATTTTGTGAGGACATAGGCACCGTTCCACTTACATTTTTTAAGTTTGACATAAAGTGACAGGAATTTTATCCTGAAGGCAATGATCTTTCAATGGTGTAACTGTCTGAGTCAAAGTACTGAAAATGTCAACATTTCACACATCACTGATTTTTAATGTTTCTAGGGCTGTTTTTTAGTGTCATGTGGCTACTGTTAAAAAATATCTTCTCTGTACTAGTTTCAATTCTCTTAACCTGTTAAGATTATTTAGATTTGAAACCACTGATTTATTACCCAGAACCTTCTTGTAAGATTATTAAAATTAAAACTACTCACCAGGCATGGTTGCACATACCTTTAATCCTAGCACTGGGGAGGCAGAGGCAGGTAGATCTTTGTGAGTTCAAGGCCAACCTGGTCTACAGAGTGAGTTCCAGGACAGCTGGGGCTACAGGGAAAACCTGTCTTGAAAAGATCCCCTAAAAAAATTAAAAAATAAAACTCTCCATTAAAAGATAACACATATGCAATGTAGGACATCATTTGCTCTGTAAATTTAAAGGTTTTCATTCTACACAAATTAATTTTTATATTGTTAAAAATTATTTACACATTTTATATATTTACTTTTGTTGTTTGAATTGTTTGAATTTCTCCCATATTTATAGCACTTTTATTGGTGTTTTGAAAAACTTCATATACAAAGAGTACATGATTAGAATTTCCCCAATATGAAAAGTAAAATATTTAGATAAATCACAAATATAATTTTAAACATAATTCATGAGCTTGGAAGAAAAACTTTTAACATGTAAATATGAGAATGATACCAACTGTGTGCCTCAGATCAATGGCCTTGGTTGTCTGAAGTACGTTCTTTTGACTTTATAATTTAGTGATTTTTGTCAGAAGTAAGATCAAATTTCATCCAAGTTTTCTACATTTAATGAGGTGTTATTTTTTATTTTATTTTTTACTATATGCTGTGAGTTGGTGAATTGTATTTATTGATATGTATATGCTTAATCTTTCTTGCATCACTGGGTGCTCTCTCCATTTATCATAGAAAACTATCTTATATATGCACTCTTGAACATAGCTGGTAAATATGTTCAAGGTAAAGCCTTCCAAGCCAGATCAAGTTAGGTTTCTCCCAAGTGCGTACTTAATGTGTAATGTCTTACATCCAAGTTCTTTAAATATATATATATATATATATATATATATATACTTTTTTAATTTCCTTACATTTATCTGGGAGTTTCAAGACTTTATTTTTCTTTATGTGGGAATACAACATTATAAAGTAAATAAACCATATTTTCGTTATGTGTTCATCAGTTGGGTGGTATCTAGGCTTTTTCCCACAAGAAAAGAAGTCAGATCCTCCCTATTTCCAGAAGATATATTATGCATAACAAATCCCAAAATTCCACAGGAAAAATTGTACATATCATGAAAACTTTCAGCAAATTCGTAAGATACAAAATCAATGGTAAAAATACGTAGCTTTTCTATATTTCAGTAACAAACAGTGAGAATGAGATCATGGAAAACCTTGTATTCACAATAACTTTAAAAAATTCTAGAAATAAAGTAAACTGGGAGGTAAAATACTTCTACAATGAAAACTTTCAATATCAGAAGAAAGAACTTGATGAAGATCCAAAAAGACATCTCATGCTCATGTCTTGTTAGAATTAACATTGTAAAAATGACCATCCAATCAAAAGTAACTTACAGATTCAGTAATATCTCAATCAAAATTCCCATAACATCCTTCACAGAAAAAAAAAAATTCTAAAGTTCAAACGGAAACAAAGAAAAAGTGCCAGATTTCAAGTTATATTACAGACCTATAGTAATAAAAACGTGTTATTGGCACATAAACAGAAATATAATCAACTGGACAGGATAGAAGAGCTAAAACCTAAACACATTTATTTAGCCATCTTTATTAAAGATATCAAAATTACACATTTATCAGCTTACATAGAGTTCTCCTAAACTATGAGAGCTAGCCTAATGGAGGGGGCTTAGCAAGAGGGAGAGAAGTGATAAATAATTCCTGGTTACATGAGTCCCTGTACAACTGAAGGCTGTATAGCAAGAAACAGTGCCAGACAGCAGAAACCTCTTTTTGAGTTGTTGGCCAGGATAGTACAACAGATTACCAAAATTACACAAGATACTTCCACAGCCCTTTATTCCCTCCCAGAACGTGAAGGTAAGAGTCTATTCCTTAAGATAGGAAATACTTCAGACATAGGATTTGGATCTATCCCTAGAACTGGAACTGATCTGGAAGCTTTAAATGTTTTAGATTTCAGTAACTGCCATCAGAAGAAGCCCTGGTGCTCATTTGAATACAAAATATTCTGTAAATTTCTACTTTCTCTAAGTAAGGCTATTGCAGTTATTGTGTCTGGAGCCAACTAACAAGGTCACCACAGATAAACTTATCAAAATACAAATTAAAAGAGTCATGTTACTCATCAGACAGTCTATGCAAACAAATAAACGCTATTATTTTGAGGCATGAATTATGGTGGGCTTGCTATTTATCAACAGTTTATTGACACAAACATAAATCTAAATTAAATTAAGTATGCCAAAATGTACCTTTACCACTGAATATCTTGTAGAGTTTAACTTTAATGCACATATTCATATATAATGTACATATATTATCTATTCACAAAATTATAGATTAAAACTCAGTAAAAAGTATGTCAGAAATTGATAGTAGGTTGTGTAAAGGAATTAATAATTATAATTAGTACCTTAATTTTGTTTCTTTCACACATCATATGAATTAACAGTGCAACATATAACAGCTCTATAACTTTGATTATGGAACTATTTATTTCAAATTCCTGCTGTTGCCCAATTTACCCATCCGAGTTTATTAATACTTGCATGAGATTTTGATAATATTGTTTAAATATTGAAACATAGGATCCCATTGTATTAGAAATACTTTCCTGGTACTATTCAATTTAACTCATTATCTATAAAATATGTTAAATTTAATATAAACTTGAAAATATTAAAAACTATAGCAGTCTTACATATGAAGTATATATCTCAATTTACCCTAGAGGGGGGGGAGATTAGTGCCTACCTCAGATACTCAGATATTTCCCTTGAGGGCAACAAACAGCCTTAGTATGCAAGGGTTACTTGGTAAAATCAAGGTTTTATTATGTGTTGTTCGAGGAGTAAAATTTGGAATGACTGATTTGAGTCACTAACATAAAGGACATTTTGAGCCTATTAGCCTTGGGGATAAACTCTAAAATAAAGAACACAGTGCTTGATAAAACAGATAGAGAAATGTGATAATAGTGAAGGACATCAACTATAAAAGCACTCAACAGATAATTTCCTGATCCACTTTGTTAAAACTTACAGCCAGCATGGTTCTCCATGGGGATGTTGGCTAAACTCCTGGGTTTTGTAGTTATTAGTAAATAATATTAATGGAGGCTGCATTTTCCTGTTACACTTGTTGACACAAAGTCAAACACAGACACATAACCCAACAGCATAGTTATAACACTAAGAGATACTGAAAAAAGGCACAAATTTTAGAACATTTGATGATCAGGAATCACCTGAAATGGTAGTACTTAAGAAGTACTCAGATATGGACATGAGTCAGAGGCTGCTGGTGGACTCTGTCCTCCTTATGAACAGATGAGGGGAGAATGATCTTGAGAGAAGAAATCCAGGTTCTTGTACCACCTATGGGGTACACAAATGGAAATTTAGCAAAAAGTGTCTTACCATACCCCTGTGAAGTATGGAAACAGTTAAATCCAACATGAAAATATCTTATCTTCGTTGCATATCCCTAAAGCAAAACACTATTTTCTAAAGAAATCTTTGCTCACTGCTACAGCCAGCCAAATTGGTTTGTTCTTTTATACTGCTTAAACAAATATGATAAAATCATATTTAAATATCTCCATGAAATATTAATATGTCTAATGTTATAAAGTCTATTTCTCAAGGACAGAATATAATTACCTATTCTTATACTTCGTGTTTTCAAACTTCATTGTTTAAGTTATGAATTCAGAACAAAGTTGTCCAAAGAACTTTCTTAGTATAGAAGACCAAAGTAGAAGACTTATGAACTATAGCTTTAAGGATAGGCATGCATTAAGTGTAGACTCAAGAGAGACTCAGGTATATATACTCTGAGTTAGCAGTGAAGAAATTAATACCATTAAGAACATCAAACTAAATTCTTCTACATAAAACATTACTATTATAAGGGAATAGAATCATCAAAAATATAGTATAAGTATTAAGAAAACTATCATTTTTAAGAAAAAGTGGCAAGGTACAAGTGTGCTTAGTCATGCATGGTACATCTTGATAATTCTGAATAGATCTTGCATTGGAACAGGTGAACCTGTTAAGTAATCCATAGAGAGGAACGGACTGTGACTTTAGCCTTTTAGTCACTATATTGATGTAAATAAATGAAGTTTGCAGTTAGCTGTGAGAAGGAAATCATGATGACTAGGATCTCTCTTGACACCATTTCATTCTCACAGGAAAGACTGGCATGCTGCTGATGGTGATTTGTTTGTAAACTTACATTAATAAAGCAATATTATTGGATTCATTGGATTACTTAGTCAAGGGATACAACTATACTGCGGTTAACAGTGAACAATCTCAACATCATTCACAGCTATAACATTAAATAAGAGACAGTGTGATGCCAATGAATTTCCTTTGTATATATGTATATATTTTTTTTCAAAATATGTCCCAGCATCATCTTTTCAGACATGGCTCATAGATATTTTGCCTTGTTCAAGTATCCTTGTCAAAACAGGAAGTCAAGAAATGTTTAATGATTGAAATGAAGGCCAAGTGCAGAAAATAGCTGAGTTATGATAGTAAAATTGTTGAAAAAATTAAAATGATTATATCAGGTGCCCTGTGTGATTTTCCCTTTCACATTTCATATTATGTGCATACATATCTGAGTACCTCTTGAAAGAAATGCTATCCTTAACACAAACATTTCTTCTGATGTATGATATGGTGAATAATAAAATTACTTCTCAGGTAATATGGATTGTGATCTTTATTTTTTTAACTTGAGTCAATTCTACGTATCCAGAGTTTATATAGTTTTTACATCTTTAGCAGCAAGTTAAGCCTATATAACATCATAAGATTGGGTTCAGCTGCTGGTAAGTTTATAATCTGATTTCCTCAGAGGAATGGTAGCATGATATATGGGAATCTCTTGTGAAAATTGGTTTACATAGAAAGCAAAGTTGATTTTTCACAGAATATAATAACAACCAGACTCCAAACTGCTGACAATAAAAGATTTAAAAATATATGCAAACGTTTTCTGTCAACTTCAATGACTTTTCTTCTTTATTTGTTCTTTGGATCATATACTTATTTCTCTTAGGACATAAAGTAACACTAACTGTTTCTGTTTAGGTTTTGATTATAGTATATTTTCATTGAATTGAAATAGCCATCAGAACATTAAGAATAATAAAATAGGATATTTTTTTCAGCTTCATTTTGTGTGTTATTCTTCAAAAATATGTGCATTTAGGGAATGAAAAACAATTTTTTTATTTTATTGTTTTTTATTAACAAACATAATCCAATCTACTTCTTTACAATCATTAACTTAAAATATTTTATTTTGCATGCCAAATGCAGTGTGAGTAGCAGAGCAGACAGTAATATCCAATAGCAATTTTAGTCACATTTCTAACATGCAAAGACCCTTGATTTCAAGGGGGATCATCTAAAGCCACCACAGAATTATGCCCTGGGTAGCACAAGACCATTGGTTACTTCACTCACCAGTCTTAGCCATGTGAACAGTCAAGATTTACAGCTGTGAAGGGAAGTTGAAAGTCACTGGAAGAACTGAGAATGCTCATCCTAGTTTCCTGGCTTATGTCCATGCCGGGATTACATATCTGGAAAAACTAATTTCCCAGCGATGGATATTTATGTCAATAATACATACTATCATGTGTGTTGTGTAAAGATTTTAATAATGCTAACTGCAAAGTGTGCAAATTCAATAAGAATTTCCTCCAAACAGGATCTATATATGGAGAAAAATTTTACTGTGTTATAAAATTGTCTATTTACATGACTGTGGGGCTGTTGACCTCGCAGTTGGACAGGCTGATGAGGGGATGCGCATGAGGCGGATGGCTTTTCGACTAAACATGCAGCAGCTGCAAGGCTGACGGTCCTACTGCCAAACATGCTATGGGCTGGAGCTGCTGGCTCCCAAGACCTAAAAAGCTGCAGAGCAAGCTGTGGGGTTGATTGCCCCACAGCAAACCATATGAGCAGTTACAGCCTGGGGACCACTTCAGATGGTGCACATTGGTGAAAATAATTTATTCTATGTAACAGGCAGTTTATATAGGTCACGTGATATCACCTCCCAGAAGCCAATCCCAGACCTCCATACCATCATGTTCCATCTCAGTTCATGGCGCAACCCAAAAAGGGACCTGCAGACAAACAAGCTGCTTCTCAATTAATCTGAACTCATTCACCAGAGTTAAAATTGCCAGTATTTTCTATTATAGTTATTTCAGTGAAAATCTTTTTATCACAATTGTTCTATATTTAATTTACTACCTGACAACTCACATACTTCCCTCTCCCTTTCCTTTAAGTAAGTTTGACAGCTTTCATAATAAACTACTTAAAGAGAATTTTTTGTTAAAAGAATGAAATAGCAAAATAAAAACAAAGCAAATGCAAAACCAAACAGAAAACTAAACATATTTGTCCTAAAAAAACAAAGCTTTCAACAGTGATATCCAAATGACCACACATTTTCTGGATTTGTGTTACAATGATTCTGTCTGGTCTGTGTCCCTCACCAGCAGGTGAACTGCAGAGCTCTGCTCAGCACAGTGCTACATGGAGAAGGTTCACTGGGCTTCACATTATTGCAAGCCCTGAGTAAGAGACTCTAGATCCTCTGAATCCCAAATTGTCAGATCTCCATGGATGATAGTGCAAAACTGACAAAATCTTGCTTGTCCATGTCATAGACAGGCACTGCAGAGAGGCCATTGTGTGCAGTGTCTCCAAGGCCCAGTGTGAGTTCTCCTAGACCTTTTGTCCTTGTTTCAGAACTCTTCCTTAGCAGATGTGTTACACATGTGGTTCAGGAGACAAAGGTCAAACACAGGTCGTTCCATGTTATAAAGTTCATTGGGCAGAAATTATAGCCAGCAACTGACTTCATGCACCTGGACACCAGTGCTGCTGCCACCAAACTCAGACATCTGATGATCAAAAGCCCTTGTGCTACCCTGGGGCATGATATGTGGGTTCTCATCCACTTAAAAATTTTCATTGAATATTTTAGAATTTCACACAATGTATTTTGATCACATTTAAAACTACTCCCTTGTCTTCACCCTTCCTTACTAACCTCCACCCCACCATTTCTATTATTATTATTATTATTATTATTATTATTATTTATTTGGCTTATAAAGTGTAATTTTGATCTCCTAATGCTCCTAAGTGTGGATTCATCCACTGGGACCCAGTCACATATCACACCCTTGAAGAAGAATGATTCTCTGTCTCCTGGAGGCTGAGTTGCCCATAGTTCTTCAGGTAGAGTTGGGACTTCTTACCCTCTCCAGCTCTATGCTGGCAGTTTGTCTGGCTTTAGCTTACTTAGGTGTTGTGTGGGCTGACACCACTGCTATGAATTCATATGAATGACTGCTCACCAGTTTAAATACAAACACATGGTCATCCATCACTTCTGGCTCTAACAACCTTTCTGTCCGCTCTTCCACAATGATTCCTGTGCTTTGGGAGGAGAGTGTATGATACAGGTGTCTGATTCAGGGCTAAGAATTACAGTTTATTACCTCTGCCCTAGAATAATTGTGGGTCTCTGAGTTAACAGCCATATATGGCAGAAAGATGGTTCCCTGGTGAGGGAGGATGAGAGAAGTATTTATCCATGGAAATAAAAACAAGTCATTAGGTATTGTTTTAATACTCTGTAAATCTTGCAGAAAGTTCTCCACTATGGCTTCTGACCTCTGGCCTGTCTAGCCACAAGTTCCTAAGCCCAATGTCAGAGCTATATACTCCACCTTATGAATTGGATCTTAAATCTAACCAGAAAGTGGCCTATTGGTCATATAACTGTGGCACCAACACTACATGACTGGTCATATTCTATCAGACTCACAGGGTAAAAACCTTCAGGTAGCATGCATGATACCTGAGAGGACTTTGAAATCTAGAGAATAGAGATGAAGCTTTGATATAAGTAACAGCTTGATTTCTCCTTGATTGTTCCATGACTCACATAAGTAGTTTACTTCAGCGTTGGCAACTTAACTGTCAATTCTGGTTGGTACACTTTAAGGGTCTATGGAACCCATGTTCAATAGCCTCAAAAGAGGGAGCCCATTCTTGAATTCAGTTTTATTTTCTTTGCTAGCCTATAGTGTCTGATTTGAAACAGTCCACCCAAATTCCTGTCCCATTAAAAAAAAAATTAAGTAATTGAAAATTCTGAAAATTTCATATATTTTGATCATATTTAGATCTCTTTTCCATTTTATGCCCCTTCATTGTACCTTGCCTAATTTTATGTACTCTATCAGATGTATTATTGTCTATTCAGCCAAATTTTTATGGTCAAGTGCCCATTTATTATTAAATTTTCTTTATTTTTAGGATTTCATAATATATATGATAAAATATCACACCCAATCCCATACCCCTTCCATATAACCCATTTCCACTAAACACATTTCCCTCCTAATATCTTGCCTTGTCTTGTCTTGTCTTGTTTTGTTTTGTTTTGTTTTGTTTTGTTTTGTTTGTTTTATTAATCCACTGAGTCTATTTTAGGGCCATCCCTGTGTGCATGGGTATGAGACCATCTGCAGGAACCTGAGAATCCTACCAGTGCCCACATGTTTTAAAGTGCATGATTTTCACTCTTCTATCAGCTGTCAACTGTCAATAGCTCTGCATCCCCCCCTGCATTTATGCCAGAAGTCCTGCTGGGCTGATCTTGTGCAGGTAATTTGCAACTGACAAGAGCTTGTTTGAGTTCACTAATGTGATAGTTGTGTCAAGTCCAGAAGTTTGCATTTCACAGCACTCCTCCAAAAGACAACATTTTACGTGGCTCAAAAGATAATCATTGTTGATTATTTTAAGATTTTACATATAAAAAATTGATGAGTAAATATCACTTTTCACATAGAAATAATTATTCGTCTCAACTGTCAATCAAAAATTACTAACACAGCATTTCACTCTAATATAAATCTGCCAGTGTCACAAACAGAAAAGATTAAGCATCATTTTTGGGGTGAATTGAAATTATGAAGTATGTTTTACCTCTCTCTGTGTTTACACAAATTTTCTCAAATATAAAATTAACAGTTGGATATTGACATCTTATTCACAGTTTCACTTTGCCTTTGATGATTATTTTTTTAATTCCCCCCAAATAAGTGGGATTCTTAATTTATTATATATTTTTCTATACTTAAATTTCTCCAGAACAATAAATGGTAGATGCATCCAATCTTCAAACCTTGATCAAGATATGGGTAAAGCTGCTAATGTTTCCATTTGCATATTACTTTTTTCATGTCTTCTATAAACTATTCCTCAAATGTTTTTGAAGAATACCTCCAATTAAATCCTAATTATATCAGTAAAATATCTTATTCTATTTTATAGATTGGTTAACAAAATATTTTATTAGTTATAAACGCTTGTTTGAAATTATTGCAGTGAGTACTTTTTAATTTTAAAATTTTATTTATTTATTTATTTATTTATTTATTTATTTATTTATTATGTGTATGAATGTACTATCTGTATGCAGGTTTGTGCACCCGTGTAGTGCAATGCCGCAGAGGTCAGAAGAGGGTGACGGATTCCCCTGGAACTGGAGCTAAAGATGGTTCTCAGCCGCCATGTGGGTGCTGGGGATCAAGCCCAGGTCCTCTGCACGAGCAGTAGGAGCTCTTAACCGCTAGGCCATCTCTTGAGCCCCTGCAGTGAGTACTTTTAAGTAAGCTTTAAATGGATCTTCCATATTCAAAATTTGTGTTAAGGGTGATGAGATGGCAGTCAGTAAAGTGACAGGACGATCTCAGTTACCCCACTGTCCAGCCATTGTCCGTTCTAGACAAGCCAGCAAGTCTGTTTGCAAGCATCCCCCATGTAAAATAAATATGGTGCAGAGTGAGTGAAAACCTCTGACCTTCACACACACAAACACACACACATACACACACACGTACATATATACACAGTCACATATGCACACCATACAAATGCATACACACAATACATGCATGTATACTTCCTACAAAACAACCTATGCTATATAAAACACATTTAACTACTTTAATAATTATTAAAATTCCTCTAGGCCCAATGTGTTCACATTATGTGATATCAGAAATATTAAATGAGTTTTGAAGGAAACTTTATTGGGATTTATTTTCATCGCTTCAGTCTTTTTTAAGCTATAATAATGTGACTGACATTGCATAGCTATGTTTTAAAATATATTACATTGAATCCCATTTCTTATACATCATCATCTCAAGAGAAAAATACAATCTGTTGTTCCATTATTGAAACTGAACTTTTATTTATTTTTATTTTTTTTTAATTTTATTTATTTTTTATGTGTATGAATGTACTGTCTGCATATAGGTTTGTGCACCCGTGTCATGCAATGTCTCGGAGGTCAGAAGAGAGTCTCGGATTCCCCTGGAACTGGAGTCAAAGACAGCTCTCAGCTGCCATGTGGGTACTGGGGATCGAACCCGGGTCCTCTGCAAGAGCAGTCGGTGCTCTTAACCGCTAGGCCATCTCTCCAGCACCGAAACTGAATTTTTAATGTATTTTGCATATTCCTATATTTTACTATACTGGCATTTATTTACTTTTTAGATGTTTTTAATTATCCCCTTTACCTCAAAGTTTCAGGATGGGAGATGGATAAAAACCTTTCATTAAATATTTAAATAAGGAGAAGAAGCAATCAAAGAACAACATAATAACCACATAAAAAGCTCCCAGCCTAAAACAACAGAGTTAATTTCTTGAAACTAACTCCATATATAGAAGTAAAAAAAATTGTATGTGGTTTCTTTAGTATTATGTATTATTAATGCTTAAAAGGAGTACAATAAAATCTGAAGTTTGTAGAGGAAACATCAGCTTCAATAATGAAAGAAGTTTATTAGCTTGTCATTCCTTGGCTTACTCTTTACCTGACCTGTTAAATAATTTAACCACTTTATTAACAAGATATGCATTATGATTAGAAAATTTATATAATTTCTTATGATATGATGAAAGCTCACAAGAAAAATAAACCTCTTGAGATAGTGTAATGCATGTAAATTATGTACCATGTAATAACATCATTCATTGGTATATGTACCTAAAGAACAAATGGATACTATGGGAAACAAATATAAGAGCAAAAGATGTACACTCTGTACACTCAAATGACACTGAGACTAGTGAGGTCGATTACCATGTCAGAAGTTCACAATTTTTCACGAAGATTGTCAACTCTTTCATGACTCTTCAGGAAACCGTGCCATGTAGAGAATAATCTTCAATAAATGTTGACTTTTACATGGACACAAGATGCCAATTTTCATGAAAGATATCATTAACATTTGTGAACATTTATTTCCATTATCTTACTTGAATTCTTCATATCTAAAACATTTACAGAAACATAAGGACCATGTTTATTTCCAATACTGATTCCTGCTTAAAATCTTTCTAACAAAGTTGCTTACCTTGTATGATTTATCTATATAAAAATTAAGATGGTAGGCATAGTGACCTGGAGAGATGACTCAATGGTTAAACACAATGCCTGCAGAGAAACAAGGTTCAATTCCTAGCACCTATATGCTAACTAACAACATCCTTAACTCCAGTACCAAGGGATCTGATATCCTCTTCTGATATACGCGGGCATCACATGACACAGTGCATCTACACACATGCAGGCAAAACATTGATACACATAAAATACAAATAATAATTTTTTAATCAGATGTATTGTTGGAGTACTTTGATTTTGAAACATGAGCACTTAAACATGGCCAATCATGTAGGCTAGATCTGAAAATTTCTGGTTTTTTACAGGTGGAGAGTATTTAGAAGCAAAGTAACTAAGAAGGAATATGCACCATGTAGAAAAAGAGATGCTCCCCACTTAGTCACGGAGGTTTGGGGGATGAAATATTATGGCTTAATATTGTGATATACTTTAGAGAATTTTAAAATCCTGCATTGAAACAAACAAGTTTAAAATTGCATGGTAAAATATTAAAAATATTTCTTTGTGTATAAAACTAGAGAATAATGGACTATGTATTATATAGATTTTCTGGTTTGGCCCTACAGTCTATGGAATAATTTTCCATATAAGAAATTAATTATAAAATCTCTTTCATTTTAGAAAAGTATTGTAAACTATTTAAACAGGGCAATTAACTAAGTTAATGACTGATTTTAGTCCCCCACACTCAAAATGGGCAAAGAAGTTGAAAACATTCCATATGTTCAATTTGTTAAATTTTTATGTAAAATATATACCCTGACAAAATGCAGAGTTTAAATTTGCCGAGTTCACCAGGGGCATTGTAACATCTGGATTTAACAGAATAAGTACTTTGGAGAGTAAGTGGTATTGTTTCTTATATCATAAGTGATGGTTAGTGGCTTAATGCTCTTTTCCAGGGAACAAATAAAGAAATATATGCAGGGTGTAAGAGCACTAGTTGCACTTGCAGAGGACCTGGGTTCGATTCCCATCACTCGCATGGCAGCTAACAACCATTCCCAACTCCATTTCAAGGGAATCTAATGCCATCTTCTGACCTCCGTGGGGACTGCATGACGTGGGTGCATGTACACACATGCACTCAAACACATAAAATAATAAAATAATTAATAAAATATTAAATAAATAAAAACCTACACAAATAAAGTCTGGTGAATGTACAAGCTCCATTAAATCTTTTTAGTTAGGGAGGAAAAGCATTTGAATTACACAGGAAAATAATTCTATTTCTATTGTTATCTAATAATCATGCAAAAATTTGTAGATTCCTTTCCACAAGAGACTCAGTACTCTGAAATGACACTGAAAACAATCACTTTCTTTAAGTATATTATCTAAAATTCTTCCATGTCTATGTTAGACTGAGATCTTTTTATTATCCTTACTGAAAATCAGGGCAAGGCTTGTGAATGAGCATCAAACCACTCCCTGGGAATTTATTTTTGGTAGGTTTACATATTGGATCTTCCCCATTGTCTCGTGTCACTCATACAATGAATCTTCCCCTTAACATCTTCACTGTTTCCAAAAGAGATGTCTTTCTTAGAAAACTAGGGGCTTGACACCATAAAAACCTTGTTTCCACCACAAATCTGCTAAATACATTGTCCCAGACACTTATATTGAAATTTCAGGAGAAATATACATTCTTGATTCCCAGGTAGAAAAATTTAAAATACTATTGATAATTACTATGCTTATCTCTGAATAATAAAAAAAAAAGTTTAGGGGCTGGAGAGATAGCCTAGCGGTTAAGAGCACCGACGCTCTTGCAGAGGACCCGGGTTCGATCCCCAGCACCCACATGGCGGCTAAGAACCGTCTGTAACTCCAATTCCAGGAGAACTCCAGTTCCAGGGGAATCCGAGACCCTCTTCTGACCTCCGCGGCATTGCACGACACGGGTGCACAGACCTGCATGCAGACA